>PVKS010006020.1:0-81060 GCA_004027875.1 Aplodontia rufa
CCACGTACACAACAAAGTCTCAGAGTAACGAAGGCCACATGAAAAACTAAATAAAGTTGATTCTCTCTATCTCTCTCTCACTGTCCCTCTCTCTTTAAAAAAAAAAAAGTTATAATACATCAACAAAGGAGCACAGAGATATAGAAGGGGATGAAATTCCAGAGAAAGACTTTTAAAATTTATTATTAAAATTATTAATGAGCTAAAAGAGATCTAAGAAATGACTTAAGGAATGAATTAAGAGAGCAATTACAGGAGGTTAAATACCATTTCAATAAAGAGAGATTCTGAAAAGAAAGCCATCAGAACTCATGGAAATGAAAAACATAATAAATCAAACAAAAATTTCACTTGAAAGTATTAGCAACAGAATAGAATAGAAAGAAAATGGAGCTTCTGGCCTCAGAAACGGAGTACTTGAGCTGGAACACTCAGCATATAGAAAAAAGCAGAAGAAAAAGAAAAAAAGGCCATGCTCATGATATACAAGAACGGTGGGACAACACTAACATACAACACTTAAGAGTCACTGGGCTATGAGAGAAATACAGGCCTGTAGAAATACAGGCTAATGATATTAAAAACCTTTCAATGAAATAATAGCAGAAAAAATTTCAGACCTTGTAAATAAGATGGACATCCATGTATGGGATGTATATAGAAACCAAAAGGACAAGATTTCTTTAAAAAGGAACATCTCTAAGGCATAACACAATCAAAATGCCTAAAATAGGGGTTGAAGCAGTGGCTAGTGGTTGGAATACTTGTCTGGCATATGTGAGGATGCAGGTTCAAACCCCAGCACCACATGCACAACTAAATGTCAGAGAAACAAAGGCCAGACTTCAAAAAATAAATAAAATTGTTTCTTTTTCTCTAAAAAAAGAATACCTAAAATAGAGAATAAGGATAAAATACTAAAAGCCACAAGTGAAAAACATCGTATCACATCTGGAGGTGGACTAGTAAAACCTACTTCAGTCTTCTCAAGTCAGACTCTGAAAGTCAAGAGGAATTGGAATAAGATAATCCAAGCTTTGGAAGAAAACAATGCCAGCCGAGGTCGTTGTATTTAACAAAGTACTCATTTGGAATCAAAAGAGAAATAAAAACTTTCCACAATAAGTACAAACTAAAAGACTTCACGACCACAAAACCTTCACTACAGAAACTATTTAAAGAAATACTACACAAAGAAGAACTCAAAATCAACCCCAGAGCTCTCAAATGGATGAAGCTTTCCAGAAGCGCAATTAAGCAAATTAAAATTAAGAACAAATTAAATCTATGAAACAAACCAAACTGACTGAAAATAATAAACATTTCTCCACAAGAATTCAGAATGCAAATGGTCTCAATTCTCCAATTAAAAAGTACAAACTGAATATGTGACAACTAATCCCAACATTATGTAAAATTATAATGCACTAGGAAAATATATTTTAAAAAGCTGATTAAAAAAAATACAAACTGGGACTGGAGTGGTGGCTCAGTGGTTATGGCACTTGCCACAAGGATGCGAGTTCAAACCCCAGCACCACCACTTACACAACAAAGTGTTAGAGCAATGAAGGCCACATGAAAAACTAAATAAAATTGACTCTCCCACCCCCCTGTTCTCTCTCTCTTTCTCTCACTGTCCCTCTCTCTTTAAAAAATAAAGATAAAAAAATAAAAATAAATAAAAAGTACACATTGGGCAGAATGAACTGAAAAAACAAGATCCAATTATATGCTGCTGTTTGCCAGAGACTGATCTAAGCAAAGGTATTCACAGCCTGAAAGTAAAAGGATGGAAAAGATTTTTCATGCAAATGGAGTCCAAAAAGGTGCAGGTATAGCTATTCTCATATCTAACAAAGCAGATTTTAAGCAAAAATTAATCAGAAGAGACAAGGAAGGCTGCTATATTCTGTTAAATGAAACAATTTGACCAGAAGGAGATGTAACAATAGGAAATATTTATGCCTCAAATGTCAGTGCAACTAATTATATAAAACAAATACCTCTTGAATTTAAATCCCAGATAGGTGCCAAAACAGTAAGTAATACTTGGTGATTTCAATACACCCCTCTCAAGAAGATACGGGGTGTCCAAACATAAAATCAACAAAGAAACTTCTAACCTAAATAATACTATAATTCAAAAGGACATAATAGATGGCTACAGAATATTTCATCCAAAAACAGCTGAATTCACTTTCTTCTTGCAGCTCATGGAACCTTTACTGAAATAGACCATATTTTAGGATACAAAGCAAATCTTAGCAAATACATAAAATAAATATCATCCCATCCATCTTATCAGATCGTGATGGATAAGAATTTTGAAATAAACAGCAAGAAAACTTATGTAATTCTAAAAATATTCTTTTAACTGAGTAATGGATCATAGAAGAAATGAGAAGAGAAATAAAATAAAATTCCTAGACTCAATGAGGAATAGCAGTACAACATAGCAAAATATCTAGGACATCTTGAAGGTGATAGTAAGAAAAAAGTTCAGAGCATTTAGTGCCCACATTAAAAAAAAAATCAAAAGAATACCAAACAACCTAATGGTACATCTCAAGGCCCTAGACAAACAAGAGCAAAGTAATTTTAAAACCAGTTAAAAACAGGAAATAATGAATACCAGAGCTTAAATTAAATAGATAATAAAAACAATACAAAGGATCAATGCAACAAAGAGTTTGTTCTTTGAAAAAATAAACAAGATTGATAAGTCTCTAGCCAAGCTAACCAATAGCATGAGAAAGAAGACCCAAATCAATAAAATTAGAGATATAAAAATAAATATTACCATAGACATTTTTGATATCCAGAGGAAAATTGGGGACTATTTTAAAAGTTTATATTCCAAAAAAGTAGAAAATCTAAAAGATATTGGTAAATTTCTAGAAACATACAATGTACACAAATTGAACTAGAAGGATATATAAAATCTACACAGACCAGTATCAAGCAGTGAGAATGAAGCAGCAATTAGAAAGATTTACAACAAGGAAGTCTATGACCAGATAGATTCTCAGCTGAGTTTGACCAGAACTTTAAAGAAGAATTAATGTCAATCTTCCTTGAATTATTACAAGAAATTTAAAGGGAGAAAATCTTCCAAGTTTATTCTATGAAGCCAATATCACCTTTATACGAAAACAAGATAATGATACATCAAGAAAAAACAAAATTAAAAACTTCAGACCAATATCCCTGATGAGCAATTATCCAAAACTCCTTAATAAAATGTTAGCAAATGGCATTTCAAAATACATTAAGAAAACTGTACACCATGATCAAATTGAATTCATCCCAGGAATGCAAAGTTTTTTGCTATATGTAAAACAATACATGTAAGTCATTATATGAATAGAAACAAGGATAAAAATAACATGATCATCTCAATAGACAAAAGATTTTGACAATTTCAGCACTCATTCACATTAAAAACAGTGGAGAAACTAGGGATAGAATGAACTTACTTCAATATTGGAAGGGCTATATATGACAAACCTAAATCCAATGTCATAGTGAATGGAGAAAAATCAAAAGCATTTCCTCTAAAAATAGGAACAAGACAAGGATACCCACTCTCACACCACCTATTCAATATAGTTCTTGATACTCTAGCCAGAGCAATAAGGCAAGAAAAGGAAATTAAAGTGATATAAATAGGAAAAGAAGAAGCAAACCAATCTTTGTTAGTTAATGATACAATTCTATTACCTAGAGGATCCCCCTGCATGCACACGCACACACACACACACACACACACACACAACTCCAATATGAACTTCTACATCTGATAAACAAATTCAGCAAAGCAGCATGATACAAGATCAACATACAAAAATCAATAACTTATACTCCAATAATAAATCCAGCAAGAAGCTACTCTATTCATAATAACCTTCAAAGCAAAACAAAACAAAAACTGAGGAATAAATCTAACTAAGGAGGTGAAAGATTTCTACAATGAAAATTATAAGACACTGAAGAAATTGAAGAAGTCCTTAGAAGATGGAAAGACTGACGGTGTTCATGGATAGGTAGAATTAATATCAAAAAGGCCCTAGTTCCAAAAGGAATCTACAAATTTAATGCAATTCTAATCAAAATACCAATGACATTTTTTCTCAGAACTATAAAAAATAGTCTTGAAATGTTTATGGAAGAATAAATGACTTAGACTAGCTAAAGCAATCCTGAGCAGCAGTGTAAGGCTGGAGGCATCACATTACCTGATCTCAAACTGTACTACAGAGCTACATTAACAAAAATATATGGCAACCAATAAAATACACTAGAAGACACAGAGACCAATCTACATAAATATAATTATCTGATCCTTGACAAAGGTGCCGAAAGCATATGTTGGAGTAAAGATAACCTTGTTAACAAACAGTGTTGGAAAAATCAGATATCCATATATAGAAGAATGAAACCAAATCACTACCTCTCTCCCTGCACAAAAATAAACTCACAATAGATCAAAGACTGAGGTGTTAGATGAGAAACTTGCAACTGCTAGAAGAAAACAGGGGCAACGCTCCAACACATTGGCACAGGCACCAACTTCCTAAATTAGACTCCTAAAGCTCAAGGAAAAAATTAAAAATTCAACACACAAGGTGGCATTAAATTAAGAGGCTTCTGGGGCTGGAGTGGTGGCTCAGGGATCTCGGCGCTTGCCTGGCAAGCACGAGGACCCGGGTTCAAACCCCAGCACCACGTACACAACTGAGTGTTAGAGCAACTAAGGCCATGTGAAAAACTAAAGTTGTTTCTCTCTTAAAAAAAAAAATTTAAAAAGCTTCTGAATAGCAAAGGAAACAAAAATGTGAAGAGAGGACCAACACGATGGGAGAAAATTTTAGCCAGTTACTCTTCTGATAGGGGATTAATAACTAGAGTCTATATAGAACTCAAAAAGTTAACACCCCAAAAGCTAATAACCTACTCAATAAAAAGATCTAAAATGACATTTCTCAAAAGAAACATACAAATGACCAACAAACAGAAAAAGTGTTCAACAAACTTAGCATGAGGGTGATGAAAATCAAAACTACACTGAGATTTCATCTTACTGCATTTAGAATGCCAATTGTCAACAACACAAAAAAATGATAATTGCTGGTGAAGACAAGTGGGTAACAGTACACTTATACATTGTTAGTGGGGCTTCAAATTAGTACAATCACTTTGGAAAGCAGTCTGGATATTCCTCAGAAGACTAGGAATGGAAACATTATATTACCCAGCTATCCCAGTTCTTGGTATTTATCCAAAAGAACTAAAAATTGGCATATATATATATATATATATACACACACATACATATGTACATATACATATATATGCATATATATTATAGTGATGCACAAATACTAATGTTTATAGCATCACAATTCATAATAGATAATGAAATCAGTGTAGGTACATCATTAATAGACAAATGAATAAAGAAAATATGGTATAAATGCACAACAGAGTTTTTTTTGCTCAGCCATAAAGAGGAATGACATTATGTCATTTGTGGTCATTATGTCATTGTGGAACAGGAGAACATCATGCAAAGTGAAGTAAACCAGAGTGAGAAATTCAGGGGTCAAATTTTTCCTTCATATGCAGAAGCTAGAGGGAAAAAAAAGAACTTAAATGGGAATCTCATGAAAGTAGAAGTGATATCAGTAGCATAGAAGTGGTGGACCAAAGGGGAAGAAGGAGTAGAGAGAAAGGGGAAGAACTGGGGAATGAATTTGAGCAACTTATGCTATGTACATGTATGATTACAACACAATGCATCTTAATTTTGTTTATAACTATAATGAATAAAAAGATGAATAAATAAAAGGAAGAACCAATAGAGTAGAGGAAGAGGGTCAAGGTGAGACAGGAGAGGAGGGAAAGAAGCAGCACTGGGAAGTGAATGGAGAAAACTATAGTATATGCATTTTTTAATATATTGAAATGAACTCCACTGTTGTGTATAACTACAATGCACTAAAAATAAGAAAATAAAAAATATTTAAAAAGAGGCAACTACTGTATGCAAACTAAACATTCTAACATCCCTAATGTATAGAATGGACTTGAAGTGATAATGTATCAATGCAGGTTCAATATCTGTAACAAATGTAAAAGTCTGGTGAAAGATGTTGATAATGGGGGAGGCTAGGCATGTGTAGGAACATAGGGTATTTGTTTCTGAATTTAGCCTTGAAACTAAAGTTGCTCTGCTCTTAAAAAATAAAGTCAACAAAAATACATACATACATACATACATACATACATATATACATACCACCTGGGCACAGTAACATATGCTTGTAATCCCAGAGCTTAGGAGGCTGAGTTGGAGGAGGATGACAAATTTAAGGCCAGCCTTGGCAACTTAGCAAGACCCTGTTTCAAGAAAGAAAAATAACTTGGAATATAGTTCAGTGGTAGAGCATCCTTGAGTTCAATGCCTTGTACTTAAAAATAAAAAAATAAAATAAAATAAAAAGACTAACCTAGTGGCATAGTGAAAGCTGGAAAGATTAGTACCACTTTTTTTAAATGAAAGAGAGCTTCCACAATTTTTAAGTTAGTAGGTGGTATTCAAGAATAAAGTAGAGAAAATGTATAACAGCTAAAGCACAGGAATTGGCGAGTAGTTTGTTCTATTCCATTTGTGCTGCCTTCATTTCACAGTTGAAGCAGAAATACAAGCAAATTGATGACTTGCTAAACATCTGCGGGTTTTTTAGTAGCAGAGCATGTAGACAAACTCAGGTTTTATAAATGTCAAGACAAAGAATCCTTCAATAAGGCATGAAAAAGAGGCAACCTACCTTCTTAGCATTAAATGAGAGCAAGCCCAAAAGCTGACATGATTGATTCATTTAGAAAGTAAAGTCCATGGAGTTAAAATTATGTTATGATTTAGATATAGGTTATTCCCTGAAAGCTTTGTGTGAGACACTGCAAGAATGTTAGAGGTGAAATGATTAGATTATGATTTAATCACCTGACGTGGATTCACTGAAAGTAACTGTGGGAAGGTAGGTTGTGACGGGAGAAAGTAGGTCAGTGGGGCATGAGTTTGGGGTTTATATTTTATTTCTGCTGAGCACAGCTCTCTCCCTGGCTGTTACATCCTGAACTGCTTTCCTCTGCCATGCCCTTATGCCATGATATTTTGTCTCACCTTGGGCCACAGCAATGAAGTTGGCTAACTGGACTGAGCCTCTAAAACTATGAGTCAAAAGAAAGATTTGCTCCTCTAAATTGCTCTAATCAGACCTTTTGGTCACAGCAATGCAGAAGTTGATGAAACACAGTATAACACAGAGATGCAGAAAACAAAAAATAGATTTAATATAGATATGAAATTATATAGATTATAACTCAAGTTAGATTATAGATTATTACAGATTATAACACAAATTAAATGTGATGGTCAGGAAGACTTTTTGAGGTTACATTGGGGCAAATAGTTAAAGAAGGTCAAGGAGTTAGCCAAGCATACATCTGAACAAAGAGCGTTTCAGGTGGATCAAATGACCACAAAGGCTAGGATATGGCCAGCATAAGTGAGGCCACTGTAGCTAAAGCAGAAAGAGCAAGGGGGAGGAAATGAGATAAAGTCACAAATTATGGCAGACCAGCAAATATAAGGGCCTTGTAGACCAGGGAATACTGTGGCTGTAACTCTATTTTGATTAATGTGATTTGACTTAAAATTTGAAAAGATTTATCTGACTGATTTGTGGAAGAGAATAGGTAGAACAAGGAAGACCCATTAGGAGGATTAGGCTGAAAGCTTAATCCCCAGTGCAACAGTGTTGGATGGGGCCTAACGGGAAGTCATGAGGGCTTCATCTCATGAATGGATTCATGCTAATTATGAAAGAGACTGAGGCTGTGAGTTCAATCTCTTTCTCTCTCACCCCTTCCTTGGGCTTTCTGCCATGAGACGAGGCAGCCTGAAGGCCCTCTCCAGATGCCAATATTTTGATCCTGGGCTTCCCAGCCTCCAGAACTATGAGCCACTGAATTACTGTTCATGATAAATTACCAATCTCAGGTACTCCATTTTCAGTAGCACAAAGCAAACTGAGGTTATTGTGGCAATGGACATAAGCAATAAGTTAACTTGTTCTAGATTTTAGCAGTGAAGCAGGTGAGAATGGTCAGATCCTAGATATATTTTAAAGGTAGAACCAAGAGATTGGCTCGGCTATGAGAGAAAGAAATGAATGGATGATGATTTCAAGGGTTTATTCCAGAGAACTAATATTTTGGAATTGTCCAAATTGAGATGGGTAAGTTTATAGGTGAGTAAGAAGGACTATCAAGCAGTTACCTTGAAGTATGTTAAATTGGAGATTCAAGAGAAGCAAATTAGACATTATAAAGAAGTTGTAGAGTAGATAGTGGGAAATGCAAGTATATAATTTGAAGAAATAGTTGAATGAGAGACATAAATGTTAGAGTCATCAGCACATAGATGGCACTTAAAGCAAGGAGACCGGAGGCCAGCACTAAGTGACTACGTACAGAAAAGGGAAAAGAGCAAAGAGTTCTATATTTTCTGTTAGGGTTGTATTCCATTGTGAAATATGTGTTTGGCCTTTGTCCACTTTCCTAGCATAGCAATTCTAAAACCCTTGGAATATCCACAGTGACAAGAATGTCTTTTGCATGCTCATGAGATGGATGATAGTTGGTAGACCAATCAGCTTTGGCTTCCTCATGGAATTTGATTGTTGGAAAGACCAAAGCATGATTAGAGGGTTCAGATTTCCAGTCCTACCCCTAACCTCAGGAAAGGGGAAAGGAGCAAAGGTTGAGTTGATTACCAGTGGTCAATGAAATAATCAATCATACATAATAAGACTTCCATCAGAACCAAAAGGACTGAATTCAGGGAGTTTCCAGTTGAACACAGTGAGGCGCCTGAAGGTTGATGAAACCCAGAGAGGGCATTGGAAGCTCTGTGCCCTTTCCTATAATTTCCTTCTCCTATATCTTCCATCTAAGTATTCATCTGGATCCTTTATCATATCCTATATTAATAAACCAGTGAACATAATTAAAGTGTTTTCTTGAGTTCCTTGAGCTGCTTTTGCAAATCAAATCAAGGAGGAGATAAAAGAAGTCTTGTGCTACAGTTGGTCCACCTGTCAGTGGTATAGGTGACAACTTGCTACTTTTAACCAGCATCCGAAGTACAAGGCCAACGTTTTGGACTGAAGCCTTACCTTGTGAAATCTGATGCTGTCTCCAGGTAGGTAGCATCAGACTAGGATTCAATTAAAGGGTACCCAACTAGTGGCTACTAGAGAATTGATTGCTTGGTGTTTGTAGGAAAAGAAAAACCTACATATCTGGTGTCAAAGTGTTGTGTCAAGTGCTGTTTAAGAGAGGAAAAAACCTTGTTTTCCCATTTTCCTAAGAGGCTGATATAATTAAATATCATAGACCAGGTGGCTTAACAACACAAATTTATATCTTACATTTTTGGAGTCTCAGAAGTCCAAAATCAATGTGCCCCCCCTTTTTTAAGAGAGAAGGACAATGAGAGACAGAGATAGAGAGAATCAATTTTTATTGAGTTTTGAGTTTTTCACATGGCTTTCGCTGCTCTGACACTCAGTTGTGTACGTGGGTGCTGGGGTTTGAACCCGTGTACTCGCGCATGCCAGGCAAGCGCCATAATCACCAAGCCACTGCTCCAGCCCCTCAAGGTGCCTTTTAATTGTGTTCCTAACGAAGACTCTCTTCCTTGCTACAAATGACCCCCTTTCTGTGCCTTCACGTAACAGAGTGAGCCATCTCTCTCTCCTCCTTTTCTCAATAAGCCTCTAATCCCATGACCTCATCTAACCCTAATTTTCTCTCAAAGGTCCCATCACCAAATATCATCATATTTGTGACTGAGGCATCATACACGAACTTTTGGAGAACAAAATTTACTACACAGAAAGCTTCAATGTAAAGAGACTGGGAAAAAAAAAGCTAGACTATCAAAGGAGAATATATAGAATCAACCAAAAAGATAGATATAAAAAAGTGGTGTCCTGAGCTAAATTCAGAAAGAATATCAAAGATAGAAAGTGGTTAAATGGAATCAAATGCTGTTGGGATATTCAAACAAGAATAAAATTGGCCATTAGATTTAGGAACATGATGATTATTGGCGAGATTTACAAAAGAATTTTGGTACATTTTTGGGATGAAGGCCTAAATAGAGTGTGTATGAGAGAAAATGAGATGATAACAATTTTATTTTGAATCTTCTTGAATTTTTCCATGAGCCAAATAACTACTAGTGTGCTAAAACTAAAAATCCACAGAGAACATTTACAACTATACTGGACGACATAGCATGCCCAAGCACTCCAAAATACTAAAATGTATAGAAACAAATAATTAAGAACTAAAAGATTCATAAAGTACCATGATATCATTCAAAAAGACACAGAAAGAAGACAATGTAGTATGAGAGAAGGAAATGGGGATTTGATATCCTTGCATACAGATGAAGAAACAAATGCCAACAAATTTTCACTACAAATACACAGAGAAATCTGGGAATAACTCCTAAGAGTGGAAGACATATAACAGTCAGGTAAGTAATTACATGAGAATAGAACAGCTTCTACCCCATGAGCAATCAAAACTAATAACCCGAAGCTCATTCCCAGGACAAAGAACTACACTAAGGAGAAACTTTTGAGAGTAGTAATTAGGACTGAATTTGTTCTCCCTAATGCACATACTGTAAATAATTGTAAGCAATTATGCAACTAAATAAAATATGTGAAACATATTTTTGAACATTGGACAACATTCATTGAAAAATGTATGATCACTAAAAAAAAAGGAAATTATCCAAGTAAATCCTGTAAGTGCACAGTTTTTTGCCTGGAGCAGCAGTGCAGAGGAAAATTTAAATTGAACAAAGCAGACTCATTTCACTGAATAGAAAGAAGTCTGAATTTAGGGAAGTTACAGAGGCTAAAATTCACAGACAGACTTCTCCTTACACTTAATCTAGGAAAAATCAAAGTAAACCCGTAACTTGGTTATATGGCCAAATTAGTCTTATATCAGAGGATATCTAAAACTTTTCCTGTTATGACTTAAATTAAACATTAAAAGGATCAAACTAATCTGCAAGTAACTTTTTTTCAAAATAAAGTTCAGCATTGTTTTTAAATAATACTCCCCCAAAATTCTAGCACTTGGCAATCCAATCAAAAGTTTTAGTGAATAAACAGGAAAGTGTGACTAGAATAAGGGGAAAAAATTTCATTAACAGAAACATAGCCGAGATGAAGATGATGAAACGAACAGACAAGATATTTAATTAGCTATTATAAATATGTTCAAAGAGTTGAAGGGAAAAACTAACATAATAAAGAAAAAATGAAAGATAAAATACAAATTTCTATAGGTAAAAAAAATCTGAAATGAAAAATTTGCTAAATGGTATTACAGGTTACATGTTGCAGGAAAATCAAAATCAGTTAAGTTAAATGCATATTAATAAAAACTACCCAAACCAAAACAAAGGGAGAAAAAAAGAATAAAGCATTTGTGACTTTAGGACAATATGGGTCCATTCTAACATAAGTGACATTTGAAGTGCCAAAATTGTTTTTTTTTTAAGATGATTAAAAAAAAAAAGAGGAGAAAAGATTTTTTTCACAGTAACAGCCAGAACATGGTGAAAAACTCTCAATTCACAGTCAAACTTGATAAATTCCAGACAAGATAATTATAAATGAAACTACAATAAGCTACATCATAACCAATAACCAAAAACAAGTGATGGTTTTAAACATTAAAGTCAGGGCTAGAGTGCTCAGGGGTCATGGCACTTGTGTGGCATGTGCTAGGATGTGAGTTTGAACCCCAGCACCACATACACAACAAAGTGTCAGAGCAATGATAGGATGGTATTCTTTAGTCAGGAATAGTAAAAAAATGTTTTTAAACACTAAATGATAAAAATGAGAAACCTGGAATTATATATTCATTGAAAATACTATTCTAATATTGAGGCAAAATAAAGACATCATAGGAATTAAGCAATTAAGGAATTGCTAACAGACCTGTACTACAAACATATTAAAGCAGTTATTCTGAAGGAATAAAATTATACCAGATGGAAGCCTGTATTAATTGAAACAATGAATATATCCAGAAATGGTATATATTTGAACATTTGGAAAACAAAATTTTCTCATTTGTCAATTTCTGTAAAAGATAATTAGTTAAAGTAATATTCATAACCGTGGAGTTCATAACACATATAGAAGTATAATTTATGATAATAATTAAATTACAGGAAGGAGAAGTTGATGTATATTATTGTAAGTTTCTTACATTAAATATTATGTGGTATGATAGTACTTGAAGTTAGTCTGTGATAGGTTAAAGATGCATACTGTAAATCTTAAGACAACCACTAAAAGATAACGATGTACTGTTGATGAAAGAATAATGGTATACAAAACGAAATCCTTAGTTAATCCAAGATAAATCAGGAAGAAAATAAAATAGAGAGCAAATAAAAAATGGGACAAATAGAAAAAGAAACTAGGCTTAAACACATTTTTATTTTTTAAAAATTTTTAAAAGAGGGACAGTGATAGAGAGAAAGAGAATAAATTTTATTTAGTTTTTCATGTGGCATTCATTGCTCCAACACTTTGTTGTGTATGTGGTGCTGGGGTTTGAACCCAGATCCACATTTATACCATGTTAAGTGCCGTAACCAATGAGCCCTAATACTCCAGCCCTAAACACAATTATATTGAAAATTACATTAAATATAAATGATCTAAGGTTTCTAAATAAAAGGCAGTTATTCTCAATGGCATTGAAAAAGTAAGTCCCAACTCTATGCTGTGTGCAAGAAACCTTTAAGTACAAAGCCCAATACAAGGTAAACATAAAAGAATGGAAATAGTATTAATGTAGATGGATTTTCCATATGAGTATCAGATGAGAAAATCTTCAAGAATAAATATTGTCACACTTAAAAAGAACATTTCTTAATGACAAAGTATTAAGTCAGTGAGAATACTTAGCATTCATAAATAAGTGTGTAACTGAATGAATGAAGAAAGATTAAAAGATATAACAGGAAGTGAAAGAATTTCTGTAAAAGGTTAAACAGTAAATATTTTAGACTGAGCAGAACACAGTCTTTGTTCTATATCTTTTTTTTAAACCTTTCAACAATTTAAATATTTTTATTAACTTAAAAGTCACATTAAAATAATTTGGAATAGAATATGTTGGAAACTTAAACAGTACTATCACCACTGAACCCAATTGGTGATGAAGCCTTCCACCAAAAATAAGAGAATGTATACTCTTTTAAGTATGCATAATATATTTAATAAAATGGATTGTACACAGTTTATGAAAGGTTTCAGTTAAAACATCTCAATAAACCTGAAAGGACAAAAATATGTTGTATATGTTCTCTAGTCGAAATAAAAATAGATTAGTAGTAAAATGATAGCAAAATAATTAGAATCCTCAAGTATTTGGAAATTAAATGACATGTTTCTACATAATACAGGAATCAAAGGAAAAGTTATAAGATAAATTAGAAACATTTTGAACTAGATGAAAATTCAAAGGCAACCTATCAAAATTTGTGGATACAGGCAGTGATATGCTAGAACTATTTCATATGGTTCAGGAGAGTCAATTGTGTTAATCTCTCTGTATTCAATGACATAATCTTGGTATCTTGAAATTAACTTTGGTGGAAATATTTACAGTACAGCAAATGCTACAAACCAGGGTTTCTTTTACTTTTTTCAGTTTAACACTGAACGTAACTAAAGCAGAAAGATGGTTGGTTTAAAATTCTTGTATTAGAAAACAAAACAGATGTAAAATCAGTAATATACAAGCTTCCACCTTAGGCAATTACAATATAAATAGCAAATTAAGCTCAAATCAAGAGGGACCCAAAATAAAGTTGAGAATGGACATATAAGAAATAGAAAATAAACAAAAAACAGAACAAGAAGTCAGTTTTTCAATATCAATAAAACCAATATTCCTCTAGTTAGAATAATAATAAAAACAAGAGAAACAAGCTACTTATCCCAACTTGGGAATAAAACAATTGACCCAATTACATGTTCTATAAATGTTAAACATTATAAACAAGTTCAATGCAATAAATTTGACAGCTTACATGAAATAGAGAAATTTTTGAGACACCATTTGCAAAACTAACTCAAGAAAAAAAATAGAAAACCCGAGTAGCCCTATATCAATGAAAGTAATTGAATTTATAATTTAAAACTTTACCATGAGGAAAACACCATGCCTAGGTGACTGTGCTGGTAAACTCTTGGAAGCATTTATGGAGAATATAACACCATTGCTCCACAAACTCACTGAGAATGTGGAAAAGGAGGAAATAAATCCCAACTCATTTATGACTTCAGTGTTAATGTCATTCAGAGACACAAAAGAGAAGCAAAATACCAGACAATGAACATAGATGCAAAATCCTTTAATAAAATATTAATACTCAAATCCATGTGTGTGTGTGTGTGTGTGTGTGTGTGAACATTTCATAACTGAGAAGGAATGAGTTAAAACAACTGAACTGAGATTCATTCTTCTCTGAATTACTGGGGTGAGATGGGTGTGGGGAGTTTCACTCCCAGAAAATCAGGCAAATGATCTCTTATAACCTCCTTGTAAACGTGCTAGTCACTCAGATTCCTGGTAAATGGACTAATATTTGTTATGAGTACAGTCCTTATCTGTGGAATGTCCTTTATAAGATGTCCCTTATTTAGGACTCCATATGACAAATAAACCTACATATAATCTAGTGTTACTTGAGGTGTGGCTTCCTGGAGAATATTGTCTAGGCTATACAAATATCTGAGAAATAAAGTCAAAGTATCCCATAACCCAAGGACTCTCCAATGTGTAATATGAGATTGCTTAGGGACCTCAGCTATTATTATGGTCCAGAAACACACGTTCAGTGCAGGAAGGCAGTATCTGAGCAGGCAGCAGGAGGTTTTCACAGACTTCTCCTTGCTTGGCTTATCCTTCTTGATTGCTTGTATCCTTCAAATTATTAATAAAGCTTGATCCTGGGAGTTGGTTAGCTCAGTGTGTCTGTTCAATACACAAGTGAGATTTACATTAAAAAATGAATCAATGTACTTCATCATTATAAATAGGATAAGAGTGACAGATGTAAATGTAATACCATCTCATAACTCTACATTAATTTATTCCACAAATATTTATTGAGTGCCTTCCTCATAATAGGGACTGCTTGACATTTGGTACACTAGTGGAACTCATGCACACACACACACACACACACACCACAAGCACCACCAACAACAAGTCTCTGCTCTCATGGAGCTTGCTTTCGGTCCATCTGAATATAGTATCCGAGGGAAAATTCAAAGATATTTTTCAGATATTTCAATTCAGAAAATGATAGCTGCTAATACCTTACTATGTAAATATATTCCTAATATAATATATAAAATTTCCTGGAGAGAAGAATTCTTTGTTATTACAATTTTCCTGTGCAAGCCAATGAGTCCAGCTAATGAGATATCACATCTCTAGTCATCTTAATGCTAGCATAAAACCTAAACAGCTATTTGCTTCATAGTTTTGGCAGATGGGGGTGCATGTAGGAGATTGACAATTGCGCTAGTCAACTCAACTGCACTGTAAGTTTCTTCAGGGCTCCAGCAAGCCATCCTCAATTCAATTGCAGTATTCAAGCAGTCAAGATAATGGTCCAAGCTTTTTGCCTTCTGTGAAATTTAAAAGAATCAACTATAGTACAATGAGTTCTCTTTTAGTGAACTGGAAATATGTATACTTTGCATGAAGTGAAGAAAGCGGTCCAGTAAATGACGAAAGCTAATTGTAGTCATGCCTCCTGAGTGTTCTCATCAGGCTGTAGTAGGAAAGTTGCCTTGAAGCCTGTGTGGTTCTGTAGGCACCTGACTACTCCTCTCCCACATGCTGGAAACCAACACAGCTGCTTTCTTAGCATTGCAGCAGGGAAAACTTAAATCACAAGAAAAGCAACCTGGAGGGTAAATTCACTAAATTCCTATTTTCTGGTGATTCAAAGAAATTTCAACATACAACATAGCGTGATGAGGCAGATGGCATTGTTTCCTGGTCAATGACACTTACCAGGTCTGCCAGGACTATAAAGCAAAGAGATATTCTAGGTTTTGTGCTAACACACCTGCTGGCCAGTTAATAAGCTTATAGTCTACTAAAGAGGAATGACTTTGGTGTGACAAATATTACCGAGAAGAATTTTGACATTCAGATTCAACATGGTCTGATGAATGAGAACGAATGGGCTCCCTTGAGCAGATAGTTACCTTGAAATTGGAGAATGCAGTATGAATTACCCATGGAACAGAAAGAGGAACTTTGAAAAATGCTGTTAGTTGGCAACTCAACCACAATTTCCTACCCCTTCTTCTTTGCCTGCCTCTCTCCTGGAGACCATCGAGGTTCCAAACTTGATCTCTGGGTTAGGGATGTAGCTGGGAGGAGGAGCGCTTGATTTGTGTTTGTGAATGAGACTCTGAGCTCCATCCCCAGCCCTGCAAACAGCAACAAAAAAACTAAAAATACCTGACCTCCCACACTCCTTCCAGCTGGAACAGCCAGGTAACAAAGTTCTGGCTAATGAAATATAAAAGGAAGTTCCTGAGAAGGGCATTCATTCCCTAACAAACAAACAAACAACCAAATAACAAGAAACCCACAATGGGAGAGCCATTTTGTCCTTTCATTTTTGGCAACTTTATTTTAAACTTCTCTTTTTTTCCAACCTCATTCATTGCTTTGACTCCCAAAAGTATTGTAGCCATTTTGCCACAATAAGTGAAAATCATGAGACAAATTATGGTAGAGGAAAAAGTATTGCCTGGGTCCCTGAGACTCTGTTGTGTGGCATCTCCAAACTTTGCCTTCCTTTAGAGCATGTTCAGACTAATTTTTTTTAAGAGAGAAGGACAGTGAGAGAGAGAGAATCAATTTTTAATTGAGTTTTTTCACATGACACTTAGTTGAGTACGTGGGTGCTGGGGTTTGAACTCATGTACTTGGCGCATGCCAGGCAAGCACCATAACTGCCGAGCCACCGCTCCAGCCCCAGACTTACTTTCTGTGAAAAAAAAAATAGACCCTATCTCTAAAGTATCTTTATTTGGGTGTTCTATTAACTTCAGCTAAGTGTGATTTTGAGTGATATGAGAAAGGAGAGATTAGTTCTAAAAATAGACTGGGGTAAAATAGTGCCAGACCTTAGTCTGTGCATGAGATTCTCTATTAGTTAGGTTCAACCAGAGAAGCAGAACTATGGTCACACACACACACACACACACACACACACACACACGCAGAGTAGCTCCTCCTTATCTGCAAGGAATATGTTTCTAGCCTCTGCCCCAGTAGATGCCTAAAACTCCAAATGGCATTGAATCCTATAAATGCCATTTAATTCTTACTGCAGATCCTAACAATCTCAGGATGTATTTTTTTTCCCTTTTAAATTAAGAGCTTTCACCTTTCAACTTAACAGGAGCACTTTGCAGATTCCTTTTGGCTTATCTAAACTTCTAGCATCACTACTCTTGTGCTTTGGGGATATTACTGGTAAATAAGAGTTAAACATAACTGCTGCAACAGCTTGACAGTTGATGTGATAACAGGGATGGCTGTTAAGTGCTAACGGGTGGGTAGCATACACAGTGCTGATACACTGCACAAAGGGTTGAGTCGCATCCTGGGTGAGATGGAGTGGGATTCTGTGAGATTTTTCACATGCTAGTGAAAATGGTATGAAATTTAAAACTTATTGTCTATTGACAGAATTTTCCATTTAATATTTTTGGGCCATGGTTAACCAATGGTAACCAAAACTGTGGAAAATGAAACAGTAGAAATGGGAGAATGTGTCTATAACACACACACACACAAACATTCCTTATGCAATTGTGAGGGAAAGTGTGTTAGTCAACTTTTCCACTGTTCTTACTAGTTTTTGTGACTAGCAAAAATAACTTAGAGGAGGAAAAATTTATTTGGGGCTCTCGGTTTCAGAGGTTCAGTCCACAGTCAGCCAACTCCATTGCTGTGGGCCTGAGGTGAGGCAGAATATCATTGCAGCAGGGTATGGTGGAGAAAAGCATCTCATCTATGACATCCATGAGGCAGAAAGAGAAAGACAGCAGCCAGGTAGAAATCAGCCTCCAAGACCATACCCCCAGTAAACTACCTCCTCCAGCCAGGGTCTACTTGCCTACATTTACCATTCAAATTGTTAATATGTCAAATGGATTAATCCACCAATTAGGCTACAACTATCTTAATCTAGTCATTTTATCTATGAACACTCCTGAATTGCCTAACATGAGTTTTTCAGAGGTTATCTCATATTAATCCTTAACAGAGAGTTAAGTAAGGCTGAAGTCTTAAGGCAAGTCATCAGGGGAAGATCCTGAGCAAGCTGCAACTCTACAGATGCAAGCTATTTGGCATCTCAAAGCTTAAGAAGGGCTTCAGCCTCACTTAAAGGGTTCAACTGATTAGGTCAAGTCCACCCAGGATAATCTCCTTTTTGATAATTTAAATTCAATTTATTAAGGACTTTAATCACATCTGAAAAACGCTTTCACAGTAAGACCTCAAATTAGTGTTTGACTATCGGGGGAGTGGGGTTTACCCTGGCCAATTTGAAAAAATAAGCCATCACACAGGCTTTTGGAAAATCTTTGAAGTTTTAAGCAGAAAATTATCTAATACATGGAAGTTGACTTAGAAGTAGAACAAGTTGTAAAGGGAAAAATCACATAGACAGATATCCTAGTAAACTAGGAAAGGTATTTTGAGGAACTTGTGGTAATGTGTTGGAGGGGGATGCAAACATGAGAAGCAATTTGAAGGCCATTTCAGGACTGGACTTTGGTGAGTGACTAAGAGGGAGACAGAAGAGTCAAAATGACCTTTGAGTGTCTGGTGCACAACAGACATTTGTTTACAACTTTCTGAGACCTGTGGGGCTAAAGAGGGAGTTAAGCCATTTACTAAGATACAGAATTGTAGAGAAGTGGATTTAGCGGGAACAATTATAAATTCCATTTTGGGGAATATGACTATAAAGAGCCAATGAAATATATTTTGCAGATTGGTTGTACGTGCAAGTACATCACATGGGACATCATTTCTCATTTTTCTTATTCTCAATGACAGATAGTCACTATGGGTGGCACAAAATAACAGCAGTAGAATTTAGATGGACTTGTCCATCAAAAGGGAGATTTAAAATTAAGAATCAGCTCTAAGAGGTGGGCCCTGTTTTTCTATTTTCTATTTCCAAAGCTTGGGATCCTTTTACTATACCACATTTCTCCTAAATTCCATGCAAGAAGACTAAAGTTATTATTTATATTTTGCCCTTGCTCAAAAAGTATCCATCAGAAAATAAATAAACAACAAATAAAATAAAAAGCCTTAAAGCTGGAAAAGAAAAAAGTTGACTCAGGTACTGGGAAGAACTTTTCTGGTTTGCTCTCCAAGAAACTATTATTTGAAGAGGCAATGAGATGATCCAGTTTAAGAATTCACTGAATATTTATTCATTTATGTAATGACTTTTGATTCACTCAACTTCAAACCTAATAAAACCCTTTATAACTCAGCCAGGAATAGGGAACACTGAGGTATATAAACTATTCCTGTCACCATGGAGTATAAAAAAGAAAATATTTGTTAAACAAATCTCAAGAAATAACTACACACATAATTATAATCTGCTAAGTGCAATTCTAGTAACTGGGGAGGGGTGTTTAGTTACTATCAAGAACCATAATCATAATCAGGTAACAATCACCAGATGTATAAGATGTAATTTTAAAACATGGGAAGCAATGGGTTTCTCTTTTAAATAGTTAACTAAGCACATGCTTTGTGCCACACACTCTGTTAAATGCTTTTCATACACTGAATGTGATCCTTGTGGCAAACCTGTCAGCTGGAAATTGTTCATACTCTAATTTTACCAACCAGGAAACAATGGTTCCAAGTATCGCCCATGAGGGCCAGAGCCAGGAATGAAATTGGAGATCTTCATCTTCTCTTCAAGATCTGTGTTCTTCTCCACTGTAAATGTTTAATAAATACTTTAAAAAAAAAAAACTAAGTTTAATGGAAAAAAAATTTTTAAAAAGTCATAAATTCTCTTTTCGGAGAGAGCATCACCTCGCGTTCCCAGAAGAAATAAGCTGTGGTTCGTAGGCAACAGTAGATGTGGGGACGGCCTAGATACTGGCAGCAGATAGCTGAGTTGTTCAGTTTTCTTACCAGATTGGAAATTATAATGTCTACCTTGCAGAACTGTAGGGAGGAATTTTACACTTACCCATTCATGGGTCACCTATTTTTTGAGCATCTGCTCTGCAATGGCAAATGTAATAAAAATGCTAGAGATACTAAGAGGAGCAAGTAAGGCAGATTCCCTGTGCTGCTGTGTTAGTGAGA
Organism: Aplodontia rufa; assembly: GCA_004027875.1. Classification (NCBI taxonomy): domain Eukaryota; kingdom Metazoa; phylum Chordata; class Mammalia; order Rodentia; family Aplodontiidae; genus Aplodontia; species Aplodontia rufa. The sequence goes on from PVKS010006020.1 coordinate 20,581, forward strand.
AGACCAAGAAGTGGCAAGCAACAACGTACTAAGAGCTATGCTGCATATAAACTGTGCAGATCTCACAACCCATAGCTGGTGGTCAATGGAATTCCTTCTGTCAACACTTTAAAACTTCCTGTATATACATGCAATTTTTCATGTCTGCTTTTCCTGGGTACTTGGTGTCCCCTACAGCTTCCAGGAGGAGAGGTGGCCTCTAATCAGAACCTCAGGGAGACCCGCAAATGCTCTCCCTTTTCCACACGCCTCCCTCTCCTCCTCTTGAAGCGCTTAAATGCCAATCAGTGGAAGGCATCCACAAGATGTGCCAAAGCCCCTTCCCACACTTTCGTTGCCATCTTTAGTTTCCGTCAAGACAAGGTCTCTTGGCAAAGATCCCCTAGAAATCTGAGGCCAATTTTTCACCAATTAGACTGGGAAGCCACAAGTCAGAAGCACACTGAAGATCCAGGTTTCTGCTGAATTCGGTTCAGCTGCGCCTGCAGACTTTCGCCCGGGTCCGGCAAGACAGCAGACCCCACCCAGGAGGTGTCCGCCGGCGCCTGACCCCACCAGCTTCTTTCCCCCCCCGCTCACGACCAGGTAGCTGCTTTCTTCTTGCTTTGAACCTGGTAAGGGGAGAACAGGAGGTGGCCAGCGATGCCGACTGGTGACAGAGGAAGCGGCGGAGGGCATCTCATGCCCAGGAACTTACACGGAGAAACTCCCAGCTCCAGAGAAAGTTGCGGGGGCTCAGGGCAGGAGGAAGGAGCTTCCTTTCTGAGCGCTGCTAATGACCTGCGGGGAAACCGCACAGCAGTCATTTCGCAGATCCGATGGCAGGTCACCGCGACAGATGTTCCCAGCATATGTGGAGAATTAATTACCCACTAGTAAACAAAATCTGTGATGCGGAGAGTCATTTTGTCCAAATTTCTTACGATTTTGCTGTTATTAGGAGCTTAATTTTTCTTGATCATCAGGATCCTCTTGGATTAAAGCACTCGTTAATGGGCTCCCAGGAACATTCCAAAGAGAAATAAGGGCCTAGCGGGCTGCAGAGGGAGGAGGAGGTGGAGGAGCGCAGGTCCCCGCAGCAGGGAGGTGGGAGTAACCAAGCGGTTGATGGGGAGGTGTGCTCAGTGAGTGATTAGCAAATTATTTGATTAAAACAGTGGATGCTAGTCATATTTTTAAAAATATTTTAATGGTTACCTCCTATTTAACAGCGCTTACACTTAATTTAACCGCGTGCTGTGGAACAGCTGGAGTTTCTAAAGGAAATTACAACATTCTGACAGAAGTAGGCTTCCAAAAGGGGTTTGAGTTGCTTGTAAGATTCTGAACATGTTTCCATCTGCTGTCGTGGAAGCGCATTTTGATTTTCATTTTGACATTCATTTTGATATTCCTCAGTTAAGAAAATAAATTTTAAAAAATGATTCACAAGTCTCCTGATTTTTTTGTAAGAAAATTATTTCCTTGGTCACTTTTGTCGACCACAAAAACTTAAAAATGCAATGATTCCCTAGGTAAATAAATCTAAAAGACTATTAAAAATATGACACTTTATCCGTTCAAAAGTTTGTAACTCTTCTAAATCTTAAATTCCCAACTGTTTCTCAAATCTTTTATATAACAAGTAAATTTTACGAAATCCATTTGTTCCACAAAACATTGTCTATAATTAAACATCCACACCTTCTTCATTCACTGCCTTATTCCTTCAAGAGACATTTGTTGATTTTAGTGATTGCAATTCAAACATGGATAATGAAAGGGTCCCAATTTCAAGGACTCATGCAGAAAATAGACCGAAACAGAGAGTTCCCTTGCTACCTCTAACCTCCCAGAGCCCCCAGAAGTACCACCCTCACCTTGAGAACCAAAAGTACCTTCTAGGGGGCAGTGTGCCCCCAGCGCAGTTCAGAACCACAACTTTAGGCTAAAGAGAAGTGTTAAGAGGCTTCAGAACTGGGAAGATTCTGGACAACAAGCACAAGGAGAAAAAGTCTATTGTTGCAAGAACATAAAATCAAAGCAAACGAAATGCTTAAGACAAAGTCCAATTTTATTGCATTTCTTACTCTCAGCATTGATTTCCTGTCCTTTCTTTCTACAAATTTGACCCATCATGGGAAACAAATTCTTTGTAAAAGTGTCTGTGATATATAATGTCCGTTTGGTATTCATTTTTGCTGCAAGCCATCAGAATCTGACAGTTGAACTATTTGGGTGAAACTACTCTTAGAAAATAAAAATTACTTATGCCAATTTCCTAGTAGTTCTGAATTTCTTCCTAAGTTCCCAGAAATTTAAGAGGCTTATCAGGAATCCACTCTGGTGGGTTTTATAGTACATGGCAGCTTCATTATTTAGAAAAATAGACACTTGTGAATATTTTGTGAGGTTGTAGGTCAATTCTGCTATTTAGCTTGTTTGATGCTATATGACATTAATGTCTTTACTTTTAATTAGAGTGGTTGGTATTAATAACTACAAACAGTAATTTACCATGTTAGGTGGAATTGTATAGAAATGAGAGATTGACCTCTGTCTTGCACAATAAATGTTTATAGTAAAAACTCAGAATGTGAAGGGTTAAAGCCCAATGAAATGAACTTGTTACTACCCACATTTTTTAGTTTCACATCCAGCCAATCATGAGCCAATCTTCTGGTATCTTGCTTCATTAGGTAAAACAGTAACAACCTAATACAGTTCATATATTTTCTTGCTTCCAATCTTCATACCATTGTTTTATTTTCCATTTCAGGGCTTGTACATAATTTAATCCTATTTGAACAGGATAACATGGCACAGTATGTAAAAATATTTAGAAGCAGGCCAAAATAGACCTAGCTCAAGAGAGCCACAGAATCCTCAGCTGCAATAATTTATTATCCTTACAACAATGATTAAACCAATTCTCTGATTAATCAAAATTGTACTTTGGAACCAGCCACATGAGAATAGAATTTTAAATCATGTTATGCAGACTGGAAATATAAAGAACAAGATTGAAAAATTAATTCTATAAGAAATATTTAGCAAATAAGCATTAATCTTCCTTCAGACTTCATGAAAGATCAAAGCCACACTCAAGCAAACTTTAAAATATATGCCTTGCCAAGCACCAAGGAAAATGTCACATTCTTTTAATAGGTACGCAGTGCTACTGTGAATCATTTCTCCTTGAAGGACTTCCACACTGTTTATGACATTCCCTGATGACACCTCCTTCCTCGTCACCTTTTCTAGTTACTGTTCGTGCCCCTTCCTCTGCACTACAGGGAAAGGCCTGAATTCTTCTCATTTCCCATTGCTACTTCCACAGTGTAATCCAACAGCACTCGCTCATTTGAAGTCAATGTCGTTTAATTAGACCACCTTTTCTTGTCCTCACCTCATCCACTGAAGTCCATCTTCGCTTACTCACTTACTTCAAGTTTGAATTACAGCTTTTTTCCTCTTCTGTCCTTACTCAATTAATTCATTCATGATTCACCAAATATTCATCAAACATTTCCTAAGTGTCAAAGATTCTGCAAAGCATCAAGAATACAAAAGTGAATAAGACATAGATTCTGTTTTCAAGTGGCCCCAAACAGTGTAATAATCACAGAGATTTGTCTTGGGTGGGAGTGCTGTTAGTATGTAGATAGAGTGGCACTTATCACATATCTTGATATAATCCTCATGTCATAGTGGCATATGAGGATAATATATTGCCTATATATGATTCTGGTATATTAGGACATCAACATCTCATCATATTTTCATGGTATATAAGAAGAAAAAGCATCCCAACAATGTATTATTCCAGTATGCAGGAAAAAATTGGCATGCTGTTACATGATTCAGTAGCATAAATTATGAAAGTATAGTTCTATTTATTCGATGGACATATACATTTGTGATGAGATATAAATCAAAATACAATAAGAGCCTAAGATACCAAATACATTTTACCTACTACCACCTCTAGGCATATTTTCCAATGAAGGGGGGTAAAAATCATAAGATTTTTACCACTGCAATTATTACAACTATATGTGGACTAACACCCTATTGATTACAAATTTTGAAATGCACTTTTTTTTTTTTTTTTACAAAAACCAGGTTGTTCTACCAGGTCACTTGTGTGTCCACTGAACTCATTCTTTTTCCATTCTTTTAACTTTCCCTGTTTTCAGGTTCTGTTACTCCTTCCTGTCTTTATTTTCTTCCCTACTTTGTTTATTGTTTATTTGTTTATTTCCACTCTTCTCTCCCCAGCACTGTGGATTACTCCAACTATGACACTAGGGCTAACATCTCATCCCTAAGCATGGATTTACGGAGCTTGTCATGACCTGATATGGTGTACAGGTAATGTCTACTTTGATTAGGTCCTCAGAATACCTTATCAAATTTTCAACTCAACCCTATACCTCATTGTACCTTTACCCATGCTTCCTTGTTAGCTTCTATGAACTTTAGTGTACTGAAACTTCCAAGTAAGGAAAACAAGGTCATTTTAGAATTTTCCAGTTCCCTTCTTTCCATAACAAATATGTCTGCATCTCCTACCATTCATCTTTTAGAAGATAAAATGCCCTTATTTGTTGTTGAAATAATTTATTTGATTGTGTTCTCCATATGATTTAGATTCCCCACCTCTCTTATGACACTTAGATCCATCAATTATTCTATCTTTGCCTACTTCCCATTTCTCAGTATTCTTTTTTTCTTCTGCAATTCTGATCATGCACATCTGGGATGCTAAGGAAAGGTCACATGACAATTGTTAAATAATTTTACCATTGCTCAATAAGTTAATAGTCATAGCCACTGAAGATAAACTGATTGATGGATCGTTTTCTTATTTTATTTTATTTTATTTATGCCATTATAATTTCACAATTGTAACATTTATTATCTGTTTTCATTGACAATACATTTAGTCTGAAGGACTCATTTAAAATATGTTCCTGTTTCTCTACATAGGTAGATATTGTCTTATTTACTTCAAAGAGTTACTTTTGTGACCATGGGGGTTTTGGTGGGGGTTGCTACAAATTTAAATACTCCTTGCATTTTTTTGTACTTCAAAGCACAAGAAGCTTTGAATAACTAAATAAACATATTAGAGACCTATAATTAGGGCTAATTATAAAGTGGGCAAGAGGAGACTTCTACTATTATTGGCAATTAAGAAACTTGGGCATTGTAATTAATTAAGTTTAATTCCCTAATCTGAATACACTAACTTCATAACAAAATTAACATTTTAAACATTAAAAGACATGTATAAAAATTATGAACAAAACTTGAAGGAAATTAACTTATCTGTAATTATGTTAACAATAATAACTTGATGTTCCAAGCACAACTAAATTCATATCCTGTTAACTAAAAATTGCCTTTTCATTCCCTTTTCTGTTTTGAAGGTGAGACATACACATATAAAAACTGATTTACTATAAAGTAATACTGTTATTTTCAGGTAATTGAGCTATTGGGCATTCCAAAGAAATTATCTAAAATAGATAAAGTGGATTTAAAAAAAAATATCTAGTAGCTGCTTTTTTTAGCATCAAGGTAGTTCTTTAAAAAAGGTCTTTGCTATCACAGGATGAGAGAGTGGCCAGTCTTTCCTTAGCAAACTGAGCTTTCTGCAAGCTTAGATGTACACAGAAAAGTCATGATGTTTCAGAGCAAGCTCACTCTGACTCAAAGCCTCCATCTCTGAGGCTTTTAACAGTTTTTAAACTTGTTCAAAAATTTGTCAAAATCTGTAGTCATTAAGGAGGAGACAATAAATCTTATCATGTTGGAAAAAAAGGTGATAAATAGGGGGAAATGGTGATATTCCCCCCACTGACTCTTAACTCATTTTGTCTGAAAACCTATTGACTTAATTTGCAATGATTTTTGCAGAGTAAATGGATTACTGTCATGTGAACAGTTTGTATGTGCAACTTTTGTTCCCACAGCAAAAATGTTGGCTAAGATGCCAACATCATTAGCTGCTTGCCTTTTATAGTCTCCCAGGGAACTCCCGTTGAACTGCCACCAAACGAGGACACTTAATCTAAATTGAATAGTGCCCCTAATATTACATCGCCATTTAGCACTCAACTTCCAAGTAAGTGTCAGGGTGGCATGAGCCAAGTTCTACTCTGGGACCTAAATAGTGATTCACAAATCACTATTAGTGTTACCAGTCATTGTAACAAAAGTACATTGCTGAAGTTGAAGAAACATCCTGCTAGTGATACCTTTTTTTCCTTCCATTGTGGTTTATTTTCAAATTGCTTTTTCCTTACCTAATACATTCATTCCAAAAGAGTATTTATAGGAAGACAGTAAGGGGATGGTGGGTCTCCCCAGCTAAACCTTTCTGTTGAGGGTGTATTAGGTGCGATTATTAAGCTAGGGCAAGGAAAATGTATAAGCAGCTTTATATCAATAAGCAAAGAAAGATTGGGTTAGAAATATAAATGTCAAGCCAGGTATAGTGGTGCATACATGTAATCCCAGTGTATTGGGAGGCTGAGGCAGGAGGATTGAAAGTTCAAAGCCAGGCTCTGAGAAGCCTAGCAAGACCCTGTCTCAAAATAAAAAAAAAAAAAAAAAGTGGGGGCTGGGGATATGGTTCAGGAAGTTAGCATCCCTGAATTCAGTCCCATGATCCCAGCCCTGTGCTCCCTCAGTCAAGGCCTTAGCCCACTCCTGGGGATGGCTTTGTGAAGCTGCCCTGATGGCTTCCTACCTGAGAACAGATCTACTGAGACAAAGCCTGTCCCGGGCATGAACCGTGCCAAACTCAAAATGGGTAATGACCATGTCAAGCTTCTCGGAGCTAAGAAGGACAGATTCCCTTCCCCATAGCCTATAAAAGACCCATGGGCAGTTCTAAAGGTCTTTCAAAATGAAACCCTGAGCTCAAAATGGTAAGGGACATGGAACTGGGGATCTGCTCTATCTGGACACCCATATTAGAGAAATATCACCTTTAATCACATATCTCATGAAAGCCTGCAATTTTGTGCTATGGTTAACTCACAAGAAGGAATACATACCAAGGAAAAGGGATTAGTTGAGTACCAGGAATAAAACTAAAACAAGTAGGGAGATAAGATCTACATATAAATGATGCTAATAAATGAAAATGGCCAAGTAGAAATTCAGGTTTTCGTAAACCGATAAGCATCATCTTTCTGAATGTAAATGCAATTGCAAACCGTAAGTAGACAGAGCTCTTAGTATTGAGCTCATCGGTCTCCTTGTTCCACTCATCCAGACTGCCAGTTTAGTCAGTGGCTCCACTATGCATACTTAAGACCAAATGATTTTGATTCTGTATATAATCTCTTTGGAAAGGCAATAAATACAAAAAGTATTTTTAGAAGTTCTCTATAGGAAAGAGTCTAGCTCAGTGATAGAGTGCCTTGTTGGTATGCCTGAGGTTTTAAAAAATATTTTTCAAACATTAGTTTTTTTGCTCGCAGCAACTGGTTTCTATAATGTATCTTGAACTACATAAAAACTTGAGAGATTCAGAAATCCATGCTGCTGCACAAGATGAAGAAGCTGCAATTCCAGATGTCCTCCCATCAGTGCCCAAACAGACTTACTAGGGAGTGGTTTGAATTGTACTGGAAAAAAGAATTTGAGTTTGTAGGATTGACAGATACCTTGCAGAATAAATTATATAAATACACAAAGAGAAAAAAAGGAGAATCATAAAACCTTGCTAAACACCTTAATTTGGAGTAAAAAATAAGCTCTAGACAAATTACTTCTAATTTTGTTTGGAAAATTGGAAGCCCATCCATAGAAGATATGCTTCAAATTTGGATGGCCATGCGAATATTATATCTGTATTTTTTCTTTTTAAAAAACTTTACTGAGGAATTGTGTTGTTGTACAATCATAAATGTGTATGTAGTAACAATATGATATGCCTCTGATCCTAAACCAGAATCACCCCCACATCACTCACACCCCAATCTTTTAATTCTTCTATATGTCCCTCCATAACAGATATAAACTCTTTATATAAATATATATATATGAGCATATATATAAGATTATGCATTTTCCAGAATTAAATGATTGCCTAAGTGGTATTTGGCTTCTCAGGGGAGTAAAAGAGTAAGCTACATTGTTGATTCTCCAGTAAATCTACCTCTTGACTTTTGAAATAGGATCCATCTAAAATAAAGCAGTTTTAGTCCACTATAATGTCTTCCTAGGTTATGTTCAACTTGACTGGACCAGGACAGACAAATCTTAACCTGAGTTCCTTCAAATTATTGGGTACAAATGTTCAGCTCCCTTCATCTCCCTTCTGCATCCACGAAGGAAAGACAAACAGTATTTCAATATGTATGAACAACCCATCTTCATATTCTCTGCTGAAGTTCATCCATGGATGATAACATAAACAGATTTCCAGTAAATAAAGAAAATAAATAAATAGCAAGACAGCACTGTACTTAATTTTTTCCTTTTTATTTTGTTTTTTTTTTTCCTTTTTTCTCTCCTTTTTTTTTTTCAGCTTCAGACAGCAAAATGCTTAAGCACTGAAATAAGCAAAAAGCAGTTTTAAGAATATAGGTCGGGATACTAATATAAATTTGATCACCTGCTTTTTATTCTCTAACTTTCCCCACAATAAATCAGCTTCGTTTTCCCTACCCTTTCCTCACACATGCTTCACCCTCCCATCCTGATTTTTGGATCGCTGAATGTAAATCTGTGACAAGGGTATCTATATATAATATTAATGGCTGGTGTGAAGTGAGAGAGCTTGCCAAGAAAGGAGTGATTCGAGCCCAGCCGTTCTTCCTCTGCAGTGCTCTCCATCATCTGCAGTACAAATGTAACATCATTAGGGGGAAAAAGGGAAAGAATGAGAGAAAAAAGAAAGGGGAGGAGGAGGTAGGAAAGTAGCCATTCTGTACAGAAGTGGCTAAGTTGGAGGTTCCAATCAATCTTACTAAGCCAGGTCTCCTGAGATACTGTCAGCCTGTAGGCAAAACAGATTGCTGGAGAGAACAGAGAGTCAAACAAACAAGCAAACAAATAAAAAACCAGAAAATAAAGCTTGGGTATCAGAGATTTACTCCAGTACCGGTGGCACTGTAAATTCATTTACAAGTTTAGCCTTACTTTGTATGCCCAGGAAAGAGAAAGAAGTTCGTTTTATCATAAAATAAAGAAATCCAGGCAATTGGCACTGTAGGGGGATCTTTATTAAAATAGTCAATAAGCACTTGTTGTTCTTGCCAAAGGAAATTATTGCAGATATCCTGTGAGGCAAGGAGGTCAATTCTCATGTTTTAAATCCAGAAAAGGTGTAGTGACATACTACCTAAGGCATTCGTAGAGATGCGCTGGCAGGGGGGAAAAGGGTGGGTAATTGGGGGGAGCTCTTGAGGGTAAATCTAATTTTCAGAATTTATATATACATATATATATATATATATATGTATAGTTTTGTTAGAGGCATGTTTGATTGTTCAACAAATAAATTTCTTATTAAAATAAAAAATAAAATAAAAAATAAAAAAGAATATATACATATCATATTGTTACTTTGGATGCATTTTTGATTGTATAATAACTAAATTTCTAAATAAAAAAACTTAAAAAAATTTAAAAATGCAAGGAAAGAAGTTTTATCTTTACCCAAGGCCAGATTCTGGATTGGTGTGAGCCCGAGTTTATAAGATGGGAGGGTGACCAGTTCCTGTCTCTTCACATCAATCAGCTGGTTGGGTGAGGACAGTGCCCAGCTAAAGGTCTTTACACAGTGATACTGCATGCCAGTTGATGGCTGTTCTAGACGGGACTTTTGTGTCCACCCAGAATGTTGAAATTCTAAGCTCCCACCGTGATGGCATTAGGAAGTAGAGATGCTTTTAAGGCATTTACAAGGGGATGAAGAACCCCCAGCTCTCTCTCCCCCATGATCTAAGGCTGCAGCAGGAAGATGAATGTCTGCAAACCAGGGAATGGGTCTTCACCAGCCCCAGACGAGCTGGCACCCTGATCATGGACGTCTAGCTTCCAGAACCTTGAGATATGAGATCAGTATTTGTTGTTTAAGACACCCAGTCTATGGTACGTGGTTTTAGCAGCCCAAAACGATATTGCATAGGCCCACTGAAAGAATAAAACTATAACCTGAGCACAGAGGTGCATGCCTGTAATCCCAGCATCTCAGGGGTTGAGGCAAGAGGATCACAAGTTCAAAGCCAGCCTCAGCAACTCAGTGAGGCCCTGAGCAACTGAGTAAGATCCTGCCTCAAAATAAAAAATAAAAAGGGATAGGAATGTGGCTTAATGGTTAAGTGCCTCTGGGTTCAATCCTTGGTACCCCCCCACAAAAACAAAAACAAATAAATAAAATCCCCAAAAGAACCATCAACATAAAAAAAAATCCCAAGAGAATGAAACTATGAAATTTTCCCTAATTACTTGAGCAGAATGAATGAAATCCAAGTTCCATTATCCCTCTGATTTCACTCAGTCACTATCACTTAATTCAAAGCTTGACTATTCTGAATTATTTTCTGACATACTGCCTCATCTACTCATGGAGCTGTTTAGTTGAACTTGCTGAATTGTCTCATACATTTTTTTTTTAAGAGAGAGAGTGACAGTGAGAGGAGAGAGTGAGAAAGAGAATCAATTTCACTTAGTTTTTCATTTGGCTTTCATTGCTTAGATATTTTATTGTGTACATGGTACTGGGGTACGAACCCATGTCCCTGTGCATGCTAGGCAAGCACCGAAACTACTGACCCACTACTCCAGCCCCTCTCATACACATATTTTTAACATTTTCTTTGAGTAAATTACTGAGTCTCTTTATAAGGGGTCAGAATTAGTCTGAACCCAGTCTAGAGTTTTCTGGACTAATAAATCTTCCCCAAAGTCAACACCTTCACTCACTATCCATCAACCAGTTTTATTCTTATTTTAATAAATATTCAAGGTAACCAAAAATTAATATCAAAGTCTCTCTCTTCCACCTCCAGCCTAATCCTTCCATCTCTAATATCTTTTTGGAGTTTAGTCATTAACAGCTTAAAGGAAAGCAAATCAGGTGCTCACCTGTTCTAATAGTCTTGATTTTCAAATTATATAAAGCTATTGCTCCTGTCATCCATTTAATTAAGGGCCTGTTTACTAGAGAAGATGACATATGGGTAGTTGCAGATTTAGGTTCACATATGCACAAATGATATTTAATACAACCACACTAAGAAAGCGTAAGATCATATTTAGCTTTATCAAATTCTATGTTACACCCTTGCATCAGTAACTCATGGAATGTTGATATTTCTAGTAAGAATTATTTTTCCTTCTATGGTCATAGTTTAATAATTTAAACTGAGATATATAAAATTATGATGGTGATTATGGAAGAAACAGAATAACTCATTTTATTAACAATTTTGTGTATACAGTATGGTTTGTTATGTAAATAAATACAGTCAGTATCTGGGCAATCCAGAAACAGTAAGCTATTTAAGTAGAAATTTGATTTTAGCACACACGGCCAATTATCTAATTCTGACTTTGAGGTTTTGGGGGGTTTTTGTTTTGTTTTGGTTTTGGTTTTTTGGTTTCAGGGATTGAACCAAGGGATGTTTAACCACTGAACCACATCCCTAGCCCTTCTTCAAGCTGTTTAGGCTGGATTTGAACTTGTGATCATCCTGATTTTGGGAAGGAATATCTCCTACTCATAATTCTGACTGCAGTAATAATTCATCAACCCATTCTGAAAGAAAAATCAACAACTGGACAAATTAAAAATCAAGAGAACCTGGTTAAATTATTTACATTTCCCATCATGATCTCTCTTGCAAAATAAAGAGTAGCTGGACTGAAACATGAGTATCAAGACATGAATGAGAATTATTTTCTTATTACTATTAAAACAACTAAGCAATCAGTAAATTTAATTCACATTAATTTTTTTAATTTTTTTTAAAGAGAAGGACATTGAGAGAGATAGACTGAATCAATTTTATTTAGTTTTTCATGTGGCCTTTGTTGCTCTGACACTTAGTTGTGTATGCGGTGCTGGTGTTCGAACCCACATCCTGGAGCATGCCAGGCAAGTGCTGTAACTGCCGAGCCACTGCTCCAGCCGAATTCACATTAATTTGAAATGAAGATATGATGCATGGACAGATTCTGTTTAATTTTGTACCATGTCTCATATGTAACAATGGAGAAGTTTTCAAAATTAAAAACAATTTATGTATAATTTGATTTAGATGATCTTGGTTGGTGGGTCATTTTTATGGGTCATCTCTTTTAGATCTTAAATTAGTAGGAAATTAATTTACTTGCTAACATTTAAAAACTCTCTAATCTCTCTAAATAATCTTTTATTGCATTATGAAAACTTTAGAAATATATAGAATAGCATGAATGATTTTCACTATATTTTAAAAAATAGAGCTGTGATTTATTAATTAAATGTGTCTGATGTCTTGACTAAATTCTTAGCTCCCTGTTGGATGGAACTGTCCCTCATTCATCTTTTTATTCTGAGCACTGACAAGGAATTGGGCCCTGAGCTGAATGCTGTGACTTTGTGTAAGTCACTACCTGTCTGCAGGCTTATTATTTCTTTGATTAACTGGAGGTTTGGATGGGATGATCAGAAATTTGTTCTCACAGGGAGAATTGATGAATTATGAACTGAGGACACAGTACTTGCTCTATTGGGTCTTGATAGTTGTAGGTCGTTGTAGGGGAAATGTTGTAAACATACAACAGTTAGATCAAAAAAAGCAAAACAAATAGAAACACGAACAAATTGTATGGAAGAGCTCTTCGGTCATAATCCAAGAATGAAGAAAGACTTAACGAAGCCTAAAGTGAGTCTCCAATGATATGTAATGTTACTAGTCACAGAAAAAAATGGGGGAGGGCATTTCAGTCTGCAAGAAGAGTCTGAGCAATGTAGCTGGGGAGCATTATGGAGAAGCAGATGTGGTGGAAGGTGGATATTAAGAAATAAGCTTGGAGAGGAAGGGGAAAGAGGGTTTGTTCGTGGTGTGCAGCAAAGCTTTAGTATGGGACGTGGGCTTAGAGATGAACCTTGGAAAATGAGTAGGATTTGAAGAGAAGCAGAAGAGGGCAAGTCAGAATTTAATATAGAGAAGGGTGTATTTGATAGGCATATTTAAACCAACAGAACAGATGAAGCATTTGAGTGAAAATCAAGACTGTGGGACAAGAGCAGGAGTGCAGGAAACATGGTAAGCTGGAGAATCTGTCTCCTTCTCTGGTATTGGGGAATCTTTGCTAGGCTAGGTGCAAAGGAACGAAACCACCAGTGGTGGTAGAATTTAGCATGGTCTAGGAAGCAAAAGACTGGTGGGAAGAACCAGCAGGGAAAATTTTAGCCAGGTGTGTGCACGAGGTGATGAATAAGGAAGAATAATCTCGGGACTTAGTTGATACATCAGGTATGATAGATGAGAGATGAGGGAGAGAAAACATACAAAGAAGTTAGAAGAATGTGGCCCCATTAGCTCTCAGATATAGGATACAAAACATTTCATTCATTTTGAGAAGTGTCATCCCTAACATGAATTGTCATTACAAAAATGCAGCAGGCAAAACCAGGTCTCACAGAGTAGAGGAAACTCTTTGGAAAGTAATAAAATTGGTGAAAAATGTTTGGTTGCAAGCAGCATAAATTGGAAACGTAGGATATGGAAATAGGAATTAGTGTCTGGAGCGGTGGCTCAATGGTTACGGCACTTGCCTGGCATGTGTGAGAATGCGGTTCAAACTCCAGCACCATGTACACAACAAAGTGTCAGAGTAATGAAAACCAGAGGAAAAACTTAAAAAAAAAATTTTGATTCTTTCTCTCTCTCTCACTGTCCCTCTCTTTCATTAAAAAACAAAAATAGGAATTCAATTGTCTTGCAATATTAGGATGTATTTGTTATTTAGGTTTAACTCATTGGTAAATTATCCTTGTGCTCTGACATTCTTAATATAGAGATGTTTATTTTTATGATTATTACCTCCTGGTCCTAATATGGCTGCAACATCTCTAGACATTAAATTCATTTCCATGGCAGGAAACAAAGATAAAAATTTATTCTCCTAGGGGTTGGGGATTTAGCTCAGTGGCAGAGCGCTTGCCTAGCACGGATAAGGCCCCGAGTTTGGTCCTCAGCCCTAAAAAAAAAAAAAAAAATTATTCTCCTATACTAGGAAAGCAAAATATCCCCAGAAATTCCCAGAAGAATTTCATTTACACTTTATTGGTCAATTGATTGACATATCCCTTTCTAGCAACAAAAACGTTCATAAAAACAAGGTCTTCCTTTGTATCAATATTTGTGATAGGAAACATAAAAAATTAGTTCCACATAACAAAAACATGATTAAAATACTGTAAATTAATAAAAAATGAGCAAGACTTTACTAACCATATTAAGAAAATCATTCATTTGACTTTCTACAAAAAGTCTGTAGTACCAAGCACCAGTGTGGGCTCTGAGAATCTGATAGTGAACTGGCCACTTCTTGCCTGGAGCTCACAACCTACTTTGGGATAACAGACAAACTGATATCTAGTAGGTGAGGTAGGAATAGCATTAAAGGGAAAATAAAAACAAGGTTGGGGGATTGGAAAGATGGGGAGAAGCAGGAGAAGAGGTGCTATTCTATGTAGGATGGTCAAGAACTTTAAGAGGTTGACATTTAAGTAGAAACCTGAAAAGGTTGATGGAATGTTCCAGGTGGAGAGAACAAGCACAGAGACACTTGAGAGGAGAGTGGTGTGTTCCTGGACCATCGAGACGGTCAGTGTGGCTACAGCAGGTTGGTTGAAGGAAAGGTCGTGGGAGATGGGGATCTCAGGGATCACTGGGAGTGGCTGGTGATGGTGAAACACACAAATTTTAATCTGAATAAGATGAAAACCATTAAATTTTATTGTACATCATTAAAGTAGAGAGGAATAAATGCAGGGATAGAGCCTGTCCCAGGATTGAAGGCTCAATATTCTAAAGATGTCATTTCACTTCACAGTAACATAAAAAAATTAATACAGCTTCTAAAACATCTCAATAAATTGTATTTAAAATTTGACAAAATGAATTTTTAAAAAGTTTATCTGAAAAAAACAATACGCACAGGGAGTAACCTGGAAAATTTTATGTATCAAAAATATTGAGACACTCAGCCAACCAGACACCAAAATATATTTTAAGTCACAGTAAATAAAAGCTTATGATGCTATATAGTAACATTAATTAAAGCAGATACAGTCTTGCAGCATCTGTGGGGATTTCTTATGTAAGAAATGGATCTTTGCAAATCAGTGGGTAGAGGATGGATTTTTTTCAGAATATTTGGTCAATTAGTTAAACATGATGAAAAGAAAATCTAGTTTCCTATCTCATACCATATAAAAATATATTTTCAATGGAAAAACTGTATACATACTTAAACTCTGTAAATACAGAAAGTAGAAGATTTTTTTCATTTACAATATTTAGTTAATGAAATCTTTTCTTATGCCAACAATGAAAGGAACTAAGAAGTAAATAACCAAGAGATTAATTATGTAAAAATGTAAAACTTCTACATGGAAGAAAATACCATAAAGTTAAAAAAAAATTACAATCAGAAGAACTGTTTTTAACATACGCAACACAGGAATACATCTTTGCTGATGGTATAGAGAATTCCTATAAATCAACAGGGACAAAGTGGCTTGTCTAACAGAAACAGAAACAATAAACGTTTATTCTTTCAATGCACAAACCCTTGTTAAGCAAATGACTCCTCCCTGTACTGAACAGGAGGCTTAACATTCCAGAACGAGGAGAGCAAGTAAATGCATGGAAAATAAATAAAACTGAGACTGGAGTAACAAGAAATCAGCCATTGAAAACTTGAAGGAAAATCCTTGGAAGAGACAAAAGAAGGAAAATGCCCCAGAATTGAGGAGCTTAAGATTTTCAAGGTAAAAACATAGGGTCAGTACGGAGAAGAGAGACTGGAACTTGAGCCTTTCTCTTGAAGTGTCAGAACTCATTAGGCGGTGGAAAAGGTCTTTCTGCAACAGGAAGTCATTGGACAGTTATTATACACAGGTGAATGATAGGATCGGATACTTAATTTTTAAATGACCAGTTTGTTTGAAAAATGAGTATACTATATGTGGTTAAGAGAAGAAGCTGAGAGATTAATTAGGAAGTATTTTCAGTAGACAGATGGAGAAAGAGTGAAGTTGGATTCTTATTTTCTGCTAGAATAAGGTCTGGGTTAACAGTCATACACATGTAATATTTTTCAAGATATTGTCAAATTGCCTTATTTAAAAAGAAAGCAATAATTGCATACATATGCTTATTTCCTCTCATTCTTACTAACATAAAAAATTCCTTTTTATATGTGCAATAATATGATAATCAAAAATGAATTTGCATCTTTTGCACTTATTTGAATAATAGTAAGATGATATATCTTTTATATGTGTACTTGACATTTTTAGATTTTTTTTTTTAAATCACACACCAAATTCAGTAAATTAGTCCCTCTTCATCTTAACCCATATCTCCACAACTTTTGACTCTGGAACAACTTGACTTCCTCTGTTTTTAAATATTTTGTTCTAAAGTTGTCTTATGCATCACAGTACCCTGGATCCCTAACTCACACTCTGTCCTGTCTCCGGATCCTCTGCAGGCTCCTCTATGGCTAACCTTGGAAGGCTGGCACACCTAAAGATGCTGAGACCCCAAGGATTTTGACCCCATTCTGCACTCATACTCTCTCTCCCCTAGATAATCTCATTACATCTCATCCCCAAGGCTTCTGATAGCATCCCACATCAGTACCTCCGCTCCGACCTCCTCTCTCAGCACCTGGTTTCTAAGTATTTCCAGATATGTTATCCAGGTATCCCAAAATTAACCTGCCTGAAATAGACTGGCTTGCAGTGTTTGCTAGAACCTGCTGCTCCCTGTCTCAGTGAATGTGCCTGCATTCTTGCAGTCACTCGTCTCCTCCTTTCCCACTCCCTCTTCCCTATGCTTTTAAAGAACAATCTGTCCAGGGCTGGAGTGGTGGCTCAGCAGTTACAGTGCTTGCCTAACATGTGCAAGGACATGGATTCAAACCCCAGGACTACGTACACAACAAAGTGTCTGAGCAATGAAAACCACATGAAAAACTAAATAAAAAAATTGATTCTGTTTTTCTCTCTATTTCTCTGTCTCTCTCACTGTCCCTTTCTCTTTATTAAAAAAAAAAGATAAAATAGAAAATGGAAGCAAAATAAAAGACAAGAATGTCTACTTTGCACTATATTAATAGAAAAAGCAGAAACAAGCTAAATATCCATTATAAGATTAAAAAGATTGTGATACAGGCATTGAATGAGAGAGTTTGAAGCCTTTACAAACCATGAAATAGATTTACTAGTAAGGGAAGAGAGTTGCAAAGCAGTTTAACATCAGACTGGGAGAACACGAATGGAAATGCAAAATGGAAAGTTTTCTTCAGAGGGTAGGATTCCAAAGTCTACACATTGAATATTTTTGCTTTGTTTATGTTTTATGGAGAATCAATATCATTTTTTATGACATAAAATCAAAACTTTCAAGAACAGGATTGAAAAAGTAGAGGTAAATGAGGATTCATGTAGAGGATCACAAATGAGGTTTTTCTCATTTTAAATTTTCATAAGAAAACCTCCAATAGGACTAGTAGAAGAAACGTCATTGGACAACTAGAAGCCCCTAATGACAGGCTTTTCAAACAGAGCAGTATCAAAGAAGTTTGTGCAGTGCCTTCTTAGGCCTAAAGTTTTGTTCATTTCAAGGTGTGTTCAACTAAAGATCATGAGCTGGGCATGTGGCACAGTGGTACAGCACTTGCCTGGCCTGTGTAAGGCCCTGGGTTTGATACCCAGCGCCACAAAAAACAAAACACCAGGGACTGGAGTGGTGGCTCAGCAGTTATGGCGATAGCTTGGCAAGAGCGAGGATGGGAGTTCGAAACCCAGCACCACGTACACAATGAAGTCTTAGAGCAACGAAAGCCACATGAAAAACTAAATAAAATTGATTCTCTCTTTCTCTCTCTCACTGTCCTGCTCTCTTTAAAACAAAACAAAACACCACATAAAACCAAACATAATAAGGTCACTAAAGCAGTGGCTACGACATGTGTTCAGCTTAATTAAATATGAGTCAAATATCCTTAATCCAAGAATATGAAATTCCAAATGCAATGTGTTTTGCACGCTGACATGATACCACCAGTGGAAAATTCCACACCTGAACTCCTGTGACTGTGATGCACACTAAAAGTGCACTAAAAATACTGCATAAAATTACCTTGAGCCTGTGTCCATAAGGTATACAGAAAACAAAAGTGAGTTCATATTTAGATTTGGGGTGCATCCCCAAATGTACATAAGATATCTCATTATGTACATGCAAACATCCCAAAATCCAAAAGAAATCGGAAATCCAAAACACTTCTGGCCTGGCATTTCAGATAACGGATGCCCAACCTGCATTTGTGCTTTAAGAACTGCTTACTAAACTTATCTGGAAGTCTTGACAAAAGTGGGTGGGTAACTTGGTATAGAGAAAATAACACTGAGCCAGGAGCTGGAAGGCATAGTTTGTTTCGGATGGGCCACCTGATACGTGACCTTAGGCTGGACATTTATTCTACAAATCTCAGCTTTCCAATCTGTATAATGGAGTTGTTGCTATCTGCCTTTCACTGTATGGAGTTGTTGCCAGGATCCGATAAACAAATAGATGCAGCCCCACATCAAGGTAAGACTGGTCCATACTTAGGAGAACCTTTAGTAAATTTGTTTGAAATGATTATAATTATTTCCTCTTGAATTGTTATACCACTCCTATAAGCCTTGTGATCTATGGTGAAAAACCTTTCCAAAAGGCAATTTTTGGAATTAACTTTAAAATGCCTCAAAAAGTAACATGGGTTGATGGATAAAGAATGGATAGAGGGGCTGGAGGGGTGGCTCAGAGGTTAAGGTATGCATGAGGACACAGGTTAGAACCCCAGCACCACACACACAATGAAGTGTCGGAGCAATGAAAGCCACATGAAAAACTAAATAAAATTAATTATTTCTCTCTAAAAAGATAGAAAGAAAGAAAGAGTGAACAGATATGTGACAAAGCAAAGCAAGTATAGTAAATACGAATGACAATACTGAGGTAATCAGTATACAGGTATTCACTGTTAAAGTCAACTTCCTGTATATTTTAAACTTTCCGATAAAATGTTAGAGCAACACTTATTAAAAAGAGTGATAGGGGTTAGAGCAGTGGCGAGTGGTAGAGTGCTTGCCTGGCATTCAGGAGGACCCAGATCTGAACCCTATAACCACATACACAACTGAGTATTGGAAAAACAAAAACTAGATGGAAAAATAAAAGTTGACACTCTCTCTCTTAAAAAAAAAAAGAGAGAGGGGAATATATTCTCCCCCTCCCCATGTAAAGCAGGAAGCTTAGACTCCTATGGATGGGCAGAACTCTTTGCTGAAAGAGGGAGCTGGTTGTATTATGAGAATTCAAATTCCTGCAGTTTTATGTCCATTGATGATGTCATGTCATAAACACCAGCTAATAAAGCAAGAAGCAAAGTCCCTGCAGGAACAACCATTCCAGGGCAGCTAAACACAAAGCCAGGTCACAGCCACTTACAGTAGGAGACTGAGCTCTGCATCTATCTATATCTCTGTGTGACCTCCAGAAAATAATCCAGCCTCTCTTTTCTTCAGTCATCCAATTGGAAGATGGTCACTGATACTGATGATCATGAGACCTCTGAAGACATATTTTTAAAGCACTCAGAAACACCTTACACAAATCTTACACAAATTAAATGCTTCCTTCCCTCTTTCTCATTGATGACACTTTTGAGTATTTCCTGAGATAATCCTGAGAATTGAAGATGTGGTTCAAAATGCACTTCCCTTTCCATCCTGCAGGGCCTAGCATAGTGCTTTATACATAGTAATCACTCAATAAATATTTATTGATTTGATCTGATAACCTAACAGTGTTAGAATGCATTTATTCAGAAAACATATTAGTTATTTGATTGTTACAACTGCCTTGACCCAAAGTACACATTGCAAACCTTGAGACCCATCTGATACAGCAGAAACTAAGTTTGGACACTAATCCTAGGAGACCTTGAAGCGAAGGCAACATTATGTCTAGAGCTTGGTTTTTTCCACAGTGATACATACCACGGAGTCAAGAGAAGAGATAATAAATCTAATTGACCGTCTCGTTTGTTATCTTAACACGGAGTCAGGCACACATTGTGCTGTAATATTTAAATGAAAGCCACACAAAGTCAACATGATGCCAGGGATGAGAACAGACTGAGATTCTTAATTCTGAAAAAGTGTATTGGTAATCAATTGGAATGCGAGAGCAATTGAATAGCTGTCCAATTTTCAATTGCAGTATAAGTTGGGAAACAATTTGAAAATAATAGCTCATACAGAGTTTTTGAAGCAGTCAATATGGACTTCGTGTGAAGGACAAATAGGAATTTGGCAACATACCCCACCTTCAGCTATCGAGTGTCACATGTTATCTAGCACTCGCCAAGGGGTCCCCCTCAGAGCAGAGCATGAAAGCTTTCAGAGTGTGGCTCCATTGAAACTCTGTTAAATGAAATAGTCACTGAAAAAGCATTTCCAATGAATGCACAGGACTGAGGATATTCCTATTAGTATATAATCGCTATGTGTGTATTTACACATGCGGTTTACAAAAAGGATTCACATTAGAAGTGTTCATCTTTCGTGGTACAGCTATGTTATAAAAGTGCTTCTAAGACAGATTTCTCCCACCATCACCCACAGATTCTGATTCATTGCCGTATTTTTCCCCTAAGAGCTGATATTGTTTTTTTTTTTTAGAAACAAAACAAAAATCTGCAGTTTGTTATTTATCTACATGAAGGAAAAAAAGTTTATTGGCTAAATTTCACTTTATCACAAACTATGGAAATAGAAAAGGTTGATAGAGGTCAATTATACCTTTACATTCTAAAGGACTGTACCTGTTTTTGAAAGCTGGTATAAACTGAGTGAACTGAAAAGAAGTTCTATAAAGGGCCACCTCAGCTCTACCCTGACCCTGGTTACTCTTTTCAATATCTGGGTGATAGATTGTATTATATCCAGATCACACCTAGTGAAAGCATTTATTACTACTAAGAGCAGCTAATTGCCTTAGATATTTCATTTTACTACAAATGAGTTTGAATCCACTTTTAAAAATAATAAGCATTCTGGAATGAAATAATTCTGCTATACTTCCTACCAAACTAAAAAACAAAAATTAAAAAATACTCATTTAAAAAAATACATGTGTGCTGTTTTTCTTCTAAGTTTCTTTAGAAACAGACTTTGGTTAATGATCTTAACAAGCAGACAAATGCCTTTTTCTGGGACTATTTAAATTTAGCGTGACTAAGGATGTTCTGGAAGTCTTCAGAAACTACCTTGCAGCCCCAGCCTTGCTATTTTCAAAGGAGACACGTTTTCTAGGGCCTCATTTCCATACCCACACAAACGCAGAGCAGACAGCTGTTTGCCCACACTGACTGCACTCAACCCGCACAGACATGCAAATGAGGTGAAGCACACTTAGTGCAGTTGTGTGCTTATTAAATTTACTCACTTCCTAATGGGCCTGCTTGACAGGGGCTGAAGGAAGACCTTCTAAATTAGATCTAGAATGTGGACAATAGGCTATTTTTTTAAAGATACCTTGAAAAGACAAAATTAGGTAATTCCAGAGAAGGATTTTGTTAATCTTTAACTTTAATGCCTACATTACAAAAGGAAATCCCAAATGGCTCAAATGAGTAGGACTTAAATAACTGTGAAATTTGCGTTGTAAATAGTGTATTGTTTTCTTCTATGCTCCAAATTATCTCTGATTACTGTTGTCATTTATTTCAAATTTGAGTTCACCCTAAAAATGGATTTTCTTCTCCACTGCTGCTGCTGCTGCTGCTGCATTCTAGGATGGTAGAAGGGTCGCTTTCTTTCCACCAGAAGTTCCTGACCCAAGAGCAAATGACAGGACAGAAGCCAGTTCATGTGCACCAAGATTGCCTATGGCATGCAGACAAAAGCTGTTCTTTTGCATATGTATATAAATGTAGTAATCAGTAGAACTTTAAAAATTCATTTTAAAACACATGTACAATCTTATATTGTCCTTTATATATTTCTCAAACAGGCACTAAAATATAATTGGCATTCATGTACAGGTTGTACAACTTTGATAATTTTTTATTTAAAGATTTCCAGCCTCAAATTGGATATGATTATGAATAACTGCTTTATATAATCCTTGTTTCTCTCTTTTCTATTATAAAAAGGGAAAAAACACAAGAACAAAAAAATTAGAATGTCTACAAAGTCTCCAAGTTAATACAAAATAGGTATAGTCACACTAATGTCTTCGAAGTTCTAACTTTCCCTTCAAACATCAGATCTCAAGAGCCCAATGAAAATAAAGACCTATTTATCACAGACCCAGCAAGTACACAAGTTTCATTAATAAGTTGAAAGTTTTAATTTTGAGGAATTTTAGAGAAACATTTACCATGAAAAGTGCAATTTATACATAGAAAAGCTAAACTTTACTCACTGTTCCATCCACAACAATAACAAAAAAATCAAATTATTCTTTCCCTGTTGATATACATACTTTTTCTGGAAAAAAAAATGTAACTGATTTCATAATAATTTGGTTTCCAAAACCAAGATAAGACATTTTCAAGTAGCTCTTTCCATGACTCTCAACAGGATGGCATTAATACCATTCTGGACCAAAATATATTATTTCTCTTATATTTTCAAAGATCTCCAAGGAAAATAGTTCCAGACTTTTTCTAGTTATAAATTTCAGCATAATCTTCCCTGTCAGATCATCTGAGATTTCTTACCTCAAATTCCTTCATGCATTTAAACGTACTGACTCTTTTCCCACACTGGTGGAAATTGGAAATACTTGATCACATTTTCCTTAACCTCTTACAACTTCTTAATAGAACACAAGTCACAAATCACCTCATAAACTGGGAAATCAGAACTTTTTATGTATTTGCTAGCTGCTTAATTATTTTTTTTTTCTTAAAGAGAGAGGGACAGTGAAAGAGAGAAAGAGACAATCAAATCTATTTAGTTTTTTATGTAATCTTTGTTTCTCTGACCCTTAGTTGTGTACGTGGTGCTGGGATTTGAACTCAGGTCCTCATGCCTGCCAGGCAAGTACCACAACCACTGAGCCACCACTCCTGCCCTGTCTGCTTAATTTCAAAATCCTTTTGTGTTCTTGTGACTCTTCTAAGAATTATCATCCAAACTTAATCCTAAAGACCTTGAAACTAGGTTTTGATTACTGACACTATAACAAAAAGGGTTAGTGAATTAGTTCTTTGGTTTCTTCATTTGTTCGTACTTTCAAGATCATGGTCCTGTAAAGATGCTGCAGAGGTGAATTAGATTCAATTTGAAACACAGGAAACTGCCTCTTTTTCTGCAGCATTCCTGCCTATCTCCTCATTTCTCAGGCTAATTTTTTTTTCCCTAGAATCATCTGCTGTAAAATGAAAATCCTTTTGGATGAAAGTATTTGCTGTTACACTAGTGAAAATACAGCATGTCTTACTGAAAACACATTGCATACATTCCAAACAATTGTTTTTCTCTCTTTACATCTATATTCTCAATAAAGATCTCATTAATGTTCTTGGCAGTTTCGTATTTCTTAAGGGTTCACCTTGAAAAATTTTCTGAATCAACACAATAAAAGAAATCCATGAGGATGTAAATAATGCTCCTCTAGTAAGTAGTACCCACACACTGGATGATTGGAAAAATATCTTCAGTCTCTGGAATACTAGTAATGATAATGTTTAAAATTTCTGTTTTTAATTCTAATGCTAATGTATCAGGATTTGAAGTTTAAAAACCTTAATTGTTGGAGCAAAGTATCAGGTTAATCAATATTCCAAGAGACTATTCTCTGGTCTGCAAATAACCAAGAACGTTGATAATCTTCCTGGCTTCTGAACTCTGAGAAAGCCCAAGAACCTTCAGAAAACCCATTAGCAAATTTATTTTACAAATTCCTGTTGCATTCATTACTCATGGTATAAAATATATCCTTTTACTGTGTATTGTAATGTTTGACCCAGTTTCTTCCTATGTGTTAGTTCCCCCTCTCCCATATCATTTTAAGATAGAGTCATCATCAAGTTATGGCCATTGAATAACATTAAAGCCTTAATAAACAAATGAACAGTACCTATGTTACTCATTTCTCGTAAATGCTTTATCTAAGAGGTTCGTCACTGCCTTATCGCTTGCTAGCTAGCTTTTTTCTACCACTTCCCAATGGGCATGTACTGAAAACTTGAGAACTAATTTTAAAATTTGCCTGTTTACAAGGAGGAAGTAGTCTTTATTGAGTGCCAACACCACGTGGGGCTGTTAAACTCTTAGACATTATTCTACATACTACTGAAAATCTATCCTGACAGTTCAACACTTCTCTCACAAATTTGCCTTTCTACGCTCAATGATCTCAGGGTAATTTTTGATGTGCACATCTATGATAATCTCATCTCTGTTCAAACAAATCTCTGGAAATTTGCTGTATTTTTACTCCACATTTAGTCTTTACAGAAGAAGGCTATGATGATTGTTCAAAGATATTGAGCCAAAAAGGAAAAAAAAAACAAAAAGAGAGAGAGAACTTTTGAAGGAAGATAACCTGTCGGCTTTTATTTCACAAGTCAGCAGAATAGAGGTTTACCAAATAGTTGTGTGTCTTCCCTCTTACTCCGGAAGATGAGCCTGGGGCTCCAGGGAGCCCCAGCGTGTTCCCCCATGCAGCTGCCTAAGAAATAACCAGCAATCAACATGCCTACATCAAGGCAACAGCAGTGCTGAAATGGAATGTTGAGTTAAATAAAACCCTCACTCCAGATTTCTTTAATGAAAGGGCCTATTTTTTCCTTGGAGTAGCTCTGAAACAAGGTTTATTCTCTAGGCGAGAATGGCGGTGCTTTGCTAGCTGATTGCTCGTGACATAATTAGCTGACAATCTGGCACCAGAATATTATGTGCGAATAGGACAACAGTGCAAGGGAGTGTGGTAAGGTTAACCAATCTGGAAGCCTCTCAACATTAAAAGAAACCCTTAAAAAAAAAAAACCAGATGATCTCTGGGTGCTGCTCTTTTAAGTTGGAATCAATTTGAGTGATTACAGTAGAGAGGGGAAGAAACAATGCCAGTATGTTACAGGTTTAGAAATATTTGCCACAGGAAATGTAAAAGCTCCCATTTGATTCTGCCAACCCTCCATTTAGAGCAGGGGAAGAGTCTGAAAAAGTGGTAAGTCAGTGATTTTAAGATTAGAGAGCTGGTGTTTGCAATTCACCATTCCAGTGTCTATAAGCTCAGTATTGCTCCCCGGGAGAATTGAGGTTATTTTTCTCTCTGTGACTTTTATCTTTGGATGATTGTGGGGATAGATTTTCACAACCCTGAAATCTATGATACAAATACGAAAACTGAGGAGGGAAATAAAAAAAAAAAGAGTAGACTATGAAACTGATCATGGCTACCAGACAGAAACAGAAAAATCTATATTTTTAGAAAAAAAAAAAAAAAACAACCCTGAGCTACTACATGCCTTTAGAAGTTTGTTATGACGTTATAAGTGAAGTCTGAATTTCTTTTTGAAGGTAATAAACTGTTCAGTTGCTGCTATCTTGTGTCTCAGTCAATAGCTGGTCTACTCATCCTTTCTCTGCTTCCCCGCCTCCCCCCGCCCCCCAGTAGAGTTTATAGTTTGTGGCTGTTTTGCCACCTTTTTCTTCTGGGCTGTCAGATTTCTAAGCAGACCGAGAGAGAAAGCCTGAAGAACTTGTAAGTCCACAGCTGCCTCTGTGGAGGACGGTGGGTTTGATTAAAGGGGAGTGCCCCCCTGGCTCTCACAGATCCATCAATCACGTTGATCAGCCCCCGAAAGGGAACATATTGTCTGGGACTCAGCCAAGGAGGGATATCAATTTCACGATTGCACTTACGTCTTTCAGCCAGGAACCAGTTTATTTTTGGCTGCTGAAGTCTGAGACCCACTTTGGAATCGGCATTTACACTTTCACGCTTTCTGCCAGCTTCTCTGTAACTTTCTCTCTAATCAAATAGAGGGATCTTTGCAGAGCAAATTCACTCTGCCTTGCAAGTTTGGGGCACCAAATTTCTCCTCTATGAGTCTTGTTTTACGTTTTGAAAGAATTTTGTGGATCCCCTCTTTTTATTATTGATTCTTCTATATGGAAAGATTTCTTGATGGAGGGGATGGGTCTCCTTTCAAATGAAGACCTAAGAAAACAATCACCAGAACTGAGAATATTAGTTAAGAGAATTTAAAGAAAAGCAAAAAAGCAATCTTTGAATCTTAAGTTTCTGTTGTGCACTAATAGCAATAATAATAATCCATTTATTGTGGTTGTTCTTATCTATTTGCCCATTTCTCATTCTGTGCATTTACTCTTCTCTCCGGAATTCAGCCGGTCCATAAAGAGCAAAATGCTTACCAGGAGAAGCATTATAACAAAAATTAGATTGATCACTAAAACAAATATTTGCTAAAGAAAAAATTGGAAAATGTAACATTTAAGCTTCATAAATAAAAAGTAGATCTTCCAACTGTTACACACAGCCTGCAGAACATTTCAGACTAATGCCTAGGAGCAGATAATTAAAGTGTATGTATGGTCAGGTCATTTTTATAAATTGCACAATTAAATATAGAATTGAATTCAATTATTTTTAAACGTAAGTCCCTAGCTGGTTTTAATATTCAAAAATGTGAAAAACAACATAAGAATTCAAAAGCCAAATATTATATAATCCTGCTATCGGGTTTAATGGTTAGTGACTAAAGCATCTGCAAATTTCTCTAAAAATAAATGATTGTCCCTGTATATTATGGATATATTTGTGAGTTTTCTTGTGTAATCAAACTCAAGGTAGCCCTTCCTGTAAGATTCTCTTAATTTTAAATACCCTGAACAAATAGATTTTAAGACCTGTTTCAAAACTGAATTTAACATTATTTGAATAATTTTCCTTCAATAAAACAGTTCTCAACTAGAAGAACTTAGAAAATAGTTTAGTCACATTTTTATTAATTTTTTTATAAATCATCAGAGGTAGGTAAAACTTTTTTTCAATTATTTCTCAGCAGCCCATAAAAGGACGTGGTCACAGTGTGTTCTTGAAAATTAACTCGAGTTCTTAGCTTCAGTTTTAGTGATTATATTACAGGCATTTGTAGCTGTAGTAAGTGCTGAAACCTTATTGTGTTTAAATGAGGTTAAGATGTGCTAACTATCATCAGCAATAACTATCTGAAATATACTGCTGGATTCTTTACCATTAAACGCTTTCCTTAAATTATTTTAAAATGCTTCTTTTTTGGGTTCTGGGAATGTAAATGGCTCTTTCACAGCCTGTGTTTACAATTTAACCTTTATATCTATAAACAATCGTGCTTAACTTTTTTTTAGCCACAAGCACTATTCGATCCAGTATTTTTTTAAATTGATACAATATACTACAAAGTCTAATTTTAATTTCTATGTTTGTTATTTCCCCAAAGGATACTGTTCAGTTGTTCAGTCAAATTCATCTGAAAAGGCAAAAAAACTAATTAACACTTTCATATCAACTAGCATTCAGATAAAATCTTTATTTTTAATCCTATGCTTTAACTATGCTTTTAAATGTGACAGAGATGTCTTTCACTCACTCACTCATATAGAAGATAAACAATTGATGTCCATACCATGGCGTCATCTGTCACAGTGAGATGCACATGAGAATATACAGGGAAACGCATCTTTCTAAAATTTGGATTTTGATGAAGTAAATGTTTTGTTGTAGTTTTGATTAATTGCATTCTTAAATTTAAAATCTTTGTTTCTCTCTAAATCATATATTAAATCCCAGTATAGAATATACCATTAAAAATTGGAGGAAAGCTATTATTTGCCTAAATGAATTTCATAATCCTGTGATAATTTATCTGAGTTCCTTGACTCTTCATCTTGATTTTCCTGCTAGATATCTACCACTTCAATACATAGCCAATATTACCATGCACTGAACTAAGTCAGCAGTTTTGACATCTTCATTTCAATGTCCTTTTCTGTACCTTCGGCAATGTTAATGTTACAAATTATAGGAGGGCATATTAATAGCCATACCCAAGAAGCAGAAAGAAAAGTGCATTTTTTTAAACTAAGTACTAACTTGGGATTTCCCCGGCCCATTGTCAAGTCAGCCGAACCCACAGCTCCTCCATTGTGATGATAATGGATTCCGTGTTGTTGGCGCAAAGGTCACGAGGTCACCGTAAGCTCCTTAATGGACTGTGAAATAACTTTAACTGCATTAACCTCTCTGGATCACATGGGTGGCACCAACAGCCACTCCTGAAATTCTCTTTCGCTTATAGAGACAATACCATTAGATTATTATATTTTCCATTTGGAATAGCAATAGGCTCAAAGCAATTATGCAGCTAAGCATTTCCATTAAGTGAATAGGACCTTAAAGAAGATTAACTAGAACAACGGTGACACCAGATTTGTGGGGGTGGGAGCAGATGTTAAAAAATTTTACCAGACTTTCAGAAGCATTAAACTCTTAAGTCCCCACAACATTAGGTTTTAGGCGATAAAGTCTTTGGGTAAAAGAAAAAAAAAAAACCGTATCTATCACCAAGCCCAAATGGACTTTTACTGTTCTCTAAGCTGATATATATGCAGGGGATACAAATTTTCCCATCTATTGATTTTCCTAAATGAAATCACCTATGAAACCAAAAGAATGGTGAGAACCAGCAACTTAACTGGAGAAAACTACACTGGAAAACCATGTGCTATCCTTGCCCTGGCTGTTAAGATTCCCCTTCCTGTAACACATACCCTTTCCCCCAGGAATTTAAATACTGTTGTTCTTATTTCTGCCTGCTGTTTATTGTGTTTAAGAGAACAAAATGACTTTCCTTTGTAACTGCACAAAGCTGGGAAGCCCTTATTTCTGAAGGACAAGAATAATTGCTATTGGTTTGCATAGATATTATCAGATATCTATTTACCCACAAGTTAAGCCCTGTTGGTAAGTATCCAAGTGAGATTTAGAGTGCTATGGTCATCAGTATTATCATTAAAGTACCTCATTGTCATCTTGATATGACATAACAGAAAACCACACCACATTAAACACATGTTTTAAATGCTGTTTGATTTTCTAGTGGGATATCATGAGCTGAAAAGTGAAAACAGAACATATTTCTTGGCTTCTAAATGAATATTTTAATGTTTTGAAAATTTTGATCCAACTTGCAATTTATTTGTGTACTTCACATGATACATCTCTAAATTCTG
The DNA here is from genome assembly GCA_004027875.1 of Aplodontia rufa. Taxonomy (NCBI): domain Eukaryota; kingdom Metazoa; phylum Chordata; class Mammalia; order Rodentia; family Aplodontiidae; genus Aplodontia; species Aplodontia rufa. Next base: position 50,120 of record PVKS010006020.1, read on the forward strand.
TGTGATCTATTAAACTTATAGGTGTCTTAGAATTGGGAACACGTTACAAAGTAATTGGAGATATACATGTGTTGTGTGTGTGTTTTAACCTTGGAAAATCAGTGTGTGTTTCTGCGTTTTTCATGATTTGTTAGGAGTTGGTTATCGTTCTTTTCTAGAAATGAGGGAAAGAAAACACAGGTAAACATAGTAGCTTGGCCTTTGGTATAAAATGGTATCTCGTCTAAAATTTCTGATAGAGAGAATAAATTACACTTCAGCTAGAGGTAAATGACTCAAAATCTACTATTTGATCACAGTAGCTACTGTTATTTTAAAAAATTAGTGAAAGGTTTTGCCTCTTTCCCTGGGAATGGCTTTGATTTATTTGTCAGAGCTATTGTGATGCTGATTGTTGCCCACCAAATGGGTCAGTTTACTATTCACTATTCACGCATTCACAAGTAATTATCACACACTTTTTGTAGGCCAAGCACTTTCCGTATGCACATGTTCCAGAGATGGAGATGGGTTTATAATCAACAGTGGGGTGTCAGAAGTGTGATTGTGGCCTGCACTGGCAGTGTGGGGACTTGGCGAAGGGCACTCTCAGGTACTTCCCGAACAGTTTAAACTGCTGTTGCTCTTTCTATTGCAGTTCATGATAAAATTACGACCTCAGAGGCTTGGTGCTTCCTGAACATGGCATACGTGCTTTGCTCCCCTGCTAGCTTTCTGAGATGGCTGCCCCAACCTGCCACTTTATGGTGAGTCTGATGCTCTCTGTATGAAAGGCTCATGAATATGTTCAAGATATGTTGCTTCTGTGTCTCATTGCCCAGTTGCAAAAACACAGGCCCATCAATAAATGAGTCTACAAGTCTGCATAGAACACCTATGATGTAGTGGAAAGGAGCTATCTGGACTCGTTTACTCAGATTTGTGTTAGGAGTTTGGATTGATGAGGATGCAGTGAAATGTCATATGATGGGGTGATCTCCTTTGTAATCCTTAAGGAAGCTGCGCATTTTCTATAATGGTCCAAATTCAAACCAACAAATAGTCTCAACATATGTAATGAGTATAAAAAGCAGAACCTTCAGGGCAGTGCTTATATTTCTCTTGTGTTCATCATGCCGCCACGAATATGAACAAACTCCACAGAGTGCATAAAACTTTAAAAATTATACAGTATGTCCAGCAGCATATAAAAAGTCTTATTTATGCATCATGATTAAGTAGGATACATTCCAGAGATAAAAGTTTCACTTAATAACCACAAATCAATTAATATAAACAATCATATCACTAGAACAAAAAACAAAAGCAGAAAAATCATTTAACAAAATTCAACACATTTCTGTGATAAAATACTCAACAAATTAAGGACACAAACAAAAACAAATAAACAATAACAAAAGCATAAATAACATTATACTTAATAATGAAAGAGAAAGTGTTTTTCTTTAGATTTGTAATAAGATGAGTGTCTGATTTTGCCACTTCTTTTCAACATTTGTACAAGAGTTTTAAGCTAGGGTAATTAGGCAAGAAGAAATACAAAGAAACCAGATTGAAATGGGAGAAATATCTCTATCTACAGATGATATGATGTTTTATATGGAAAATTCTAAGTAATCCACTGAAAAACTATAAGTTTAGTAAGGTTGCAAGGTATAAGAGCAATACACAAAAGTCAATCATATTTCTATATACTTGCAATGAGCAAACTGAAAAAGAAATAAAGAGAATAATTTCATGCACAAAAGCTTTAAAAAGAATAAAGTCCTTAGGAATAAATTTAATAATGAAGTACTAAACTTATACTCTGATTAAAACATTGTTAAAAGTAGACCAAATAAATGGGAAAACATCCATGTTCATCCATTGGATGACTGATTGTTAAGAAGGTATTGATCGCCACAAACTTAGAGATTCAAAGCAATCTCTTTCAAAAAACAGCTGAATTTTTGTAGAAACTAGCAATTTGATTCTAAAACTCATATGGAATTTCAAAGGGCCCAAAATAACTGACATGATCCTGAAAAAAAAATCAAGTTGTAAGTCTTGCTATAAAACTTAGTACAAAGCAACAGTTGTCCAGACAGTGTGGTACTGGCACAAGAATAAACATACAGATCAACGGATGACAACAACACTACCAACAAAAAAACAACCAAGGTCAACTGATTTTTGTCAAGGATGTCAAATCTATCCAGTAGATGCCGGATGGTTTGTTTTCTGTTTTTGTTTTAAACAAATCATGCAGAGACAATAATAGTCCTGCACAAGAGATTGGAGCAGGCCTTTGATCTCACATCTCATACAGAAATTAACTCAAAATGGAGCAGAGATCTAAATATTTGTAAATCATATGTCCAATAAGGAACTGACATACAGAATACAAAAAGATATAATAAGAAGGATGTAAACTCATAACTTAATAATAAAAATGCAATCTAATTTTTAAAATGGGCAAAAGATCTGAATCAACAATTCTCTAAGGTAGATATGCAAAGGGCAGATAAATCCATTAAAAATGCTCCACATCACTGGTCATTCAGGAAATGAAAATAAAATCATAATGAGATACCACTGCACCCCCACCAGGATGACTGGAATCAATAACTGTGGCGTAACAAGTGCTGGAGAAGATATGGAGAAACCACAGCCCTTATGTACTGCTGATGGGAATAAAATGGTGCGGCCACTTGCAAAACAGTAGGAAAGTTCCTCAAATGATTAAGCATTGAGTTATTGTATGATCTAACAATTCTACTCTTAGGTATATATCCAAGAGAAATGGAAATACCTACGTGCACAAAAACTTTTGTGTGAATGTTTACATTAGCATTATTCACATTAGCCCCAAAGTGGACGTAAACCAAATGACCATCAACAGGCAAATGGATTAAAAAAAAAAAGTACAGGATGTGCATACCATGGAATAGTCAACCAAGAAAAGGAATGAATGCACTGACAGGAAAAAAATTTGAAAATACAGTGCTAAGTGAAACAAGTTAGTCACAAAGGATCATGCACTGTGCGATTCTATTCTTAAGTCCAGGATAGGGAAAGCTATAGGGACACAAAGTAAATTAGTGGTTGCTAATGAAGATGGAGGGGTTGGGTAAAGGGATGGTAGCTAATAGATAGGAGGTTTCTTTTTGAGTTAATGAAATTGTTTTAAACTGACCATAATGATAGTTGTACATATTGTGAATATACTAAAATTCCTTGATTTGTACACCTTGAATGGGAGAATTGGATGATGTTTAAAGCTAATTCTATAGCTTAAATATTTAAGACATGTACTCCAGAACTATCTGCCTTCAGACATAGAAAATCATTTCCCAATAATAAATATACATGATAAACAATTCATTGTACTCAGAATTATATATTAAGAATCAAATTGGGGTGGAAGTTAAAATAGTTGGCAGCAGTTCTTTGAAACAATAGGAAACTTGAGGTTTTATGAGCAAGAAGTTCAGGTTGGCTTAACCTCGGCTCTCACGTCTACATTTACACAAGCATGATCGGAAACTTGAAATACTGATTCCTAAAATTTAACAACATCTCAGTGCCAATTATCTGAATACCCATTCTTTGAGAGCTGCTACACCCTTAGTTTTGCCCCTTTTCCTTGTTAATTGGACTCATTATTCTTGTACCCATGTGGTATTTTTTCAATTCCCAGAGTTCATATCCTGTCTATCTTTTCTCTGAAGTTTTTAAAAAACATTTGATCTCCTCTATAATAGATAGAAGTACCATCATTTAAAAAGTCAGAAATGATTTTTTTTAACATTCCAGAACAAAGCAATATTTAACACGTAAGCATATGACCACTTCAGGATAAATACAACCATCAGCCGCAAAGAAAGACCCTGAGATCCATTTCTTGTCCTTGTAGAGAGGAGAGATAATGGGAGGCAGTGTCTTTGGTAAGTGCTCCTGCTGAAGTTTATTTGCTCTGGGTCTTAAGGTGGCATAGCGCTTGCCATAGGGGCTCTTGCAGCGTGGCTTTGCTCTGTCTGAGGTGCTTTACCTTTGCAGGTCTTGCTCCCATTAGTATCCACTGCATGATGGATTTTTAACCCACATAGGCATTTTTCATATATCAGAAGACAATTTTTAAAAGCTTGGAGATACGTGTATTAATTTCACACTCTTCAAGGACATTTCAAATTCCCTAGAGGGCTGTTTTCACTTTCTCTTTTCAATGTACATGGTCTTTCATCTTTAAGAAGGAATGACTCAAGAAATTCTCTGGGATGGTTTGCTAAGGTTGGACTGTTGATTAATGTCTTCAGAAAATCACAGCATTAAGAGTCAGTTATTGGGGCTGGAGTGGTGGCTCAGTGGTTGCAGCACTTGCCTGGCATGCGTGAATACGCAAGTTCAAACCTCAGCACCAAGTATACAACAAAGAGTCCAAGCAAAGAGGGCCAAAGGAAAAGCTTAATAAAATTGATTCTTTCTATCTTACTGTCACTCTGTCTTTAAAAAAAAAAAAAAAGAGTCAGTTATAGGACTGAAACAGTGCCTCAGCAGTTTCAGCACTTGCCTAGCATGCACAAGGATGTGGGTTTGAACCCCTGCACCACATACTCAATGAAGTGTCAGAGCAACAAAAGCCACACGAAAAACTAAATAAAATTGATTCTTTCTCATTGTTGTCCCTCTTTCTCTTAAAAAATGCTAAAAAGGAAATAAAGTTGGTTAAATAGTCAAGTGTGTTAGCTTACCATTGCTATGACAAAACACCTGAGATAAGCAACTTAAAAGGTGGAAGAATTTATTTTGGCTCTCAGCTCACCTCATGGCCACAGAAAAACAAGCAGAGAAGGGGCTGGGGTCCCAATATCCCCTGCCAAGGCATGCCCCCAATGAGCTAACTTCCCTCCAGTAAACCCCACCTCTTAAAGGGTCTACCACCTCCTAATAGCACCACAGGCTGGCAACAAACTGTCAATACCTGGCTATTGGAGGACATTTAAGATCAAAACCATAATATCAAGTGAATCAGTCATTCAGCAACTTTGTATCATGTACCTACTGTGCAGGGCACTGAGCTCATAGTGCAAATGATGCAAGGATATATGAGACTCAGCCCCCAAGGATCATGAGGGACACAACATGGAATACAGCATAATATCTGGTTACATGAAATGTAAGGCTTAAAAATGTAGAAAATAATTCATAGAACACATGTTTGTGAGAATTCAGAATGAGAGGAAGTCACGCTGAGGTTGAGATAGTTAAGTTGGAACTTCAAAATGGGTCATATTTCAACAGGTGAAAGGGGTAGTGAGCGCATTAAAGACAAAGGTCATAAGCAAAGAGGCACAAAGTGTGGACAATGTTAAGGAAAGGTGAAGAACAATGTTTGACTGTACTGTAGAAAATTAAAAGGGAAGCATTTTGGGAAGTAAGTTGAAGATAGATCGTGAATGAGATCATAACACCCACAGAAGAAATCTGGATTTTAGAAAGACTACATCAATGGGCAGCTTTTGTAACAAGACCAAGCAAACATTAACAAAGGTATTCCAGATATAGAGTAGGTGGCATTTTAGCAGTAGAATGCATAGAATTTCATGTATCAATATGCATGTAGTTTGTCTTCAGTGAGGTGATGTTCAGAGGGGTTGTAGAACCTTCAAGAGGTGAGGCCTAGGGGGGAGTAATTAGGCCTTTTAGGGCACTGCCCTAAGAAGGGATTAAGGTCATTCTTCTTGAGTTTGTTCTTGCAAGAGACTTGTCATAAAAGAGCAAGCCTCACCCCTCTACAGTCTCTCTCTCTCTCTGGCTCACCATGTGATCTCTCCCTCTCGCACACACTCCTGCCATGACACCATCTACCATGATGTCATTCCGTCACAGGGACCCTGCCAAGAGCCTTAACTGCGCTGTTTGGACTTTCAGCTTCCAAAACTGTAATCTAAATAAATCATGCTTTCTTTATAAGTTACTGAACTCCAGATATTTTGTTATATAACAGAAAATGACAAATACAGTTGCACACTAATTGGATACAGAGCATGAGGTAAAGAAAATGGTAAAAATCACTCCTGGGTACGAGGGTTAACATTTTGAATAGAAATGGGAACCTTTTTAAAAGGTCTGCTCTGGGAGAAAGACTATGGGTGAGGTTTATACAATAATGATGTTCAATACTCCTGCTCATCCAAAAAGTGATCTCAGGCAGCAGGAAGAAGAATATAATCAGAGTGTGGAAAAAAGTCAGGACTACAGATGATAGATTTGGGGTCTACTTATCCACCATTGGTGGCTTAAAGCCTCTTGAACTCCTAAATAACAAGAATAAGTTGCAAATAAAAACAAATAATGGAATATTTTTAGGAAATAAAAGGAAACATTGAAGAACAAAATACAGGCAAAAAAAAAAAGAAAAAAACAAAAAGAAAAGCAAAAACAGAGAAGTCAAAGACAGAATATTGAGGATATCCACATAGACAAAGATAGTATTGCAGAGGTAGGAAGGAAATTAGAAGAGAATTTCAAAGAACAGAAGTTAATAGGAGACAAGGGAGGGATAATGATTATATTGTGATAATGGATGCCAAGTCTGTCATTTGATAGGGAGGAAAATATCTGGAGAAAACCCAGCAAACAATAAAATTGAGTAGAAGTGACATTGTTATCATCTGAATGTTTGTATCCCTTCCAAATTCCTGTGTTGAAGTCCTAACCCCCAAGGTGACAGCATTATGAGGTGGAGCCTTAGGGAGATAATTAGGTCATGAGGGAGAAGTCCAAATGAATGAGATTAGTGCCCTTAAACAGAAAACCGCTTACCCCTTCCACCTTGTGCAGTAATAACAAAAGAGATGGTGGTATTAAAATCAGGTCCTCGTGAGACATGGAATTTGCTGTTTTCTGGCTTCCAGAACTGTGAGAAATAAAGTTCTGTTGCTTATAAGCTGCCCAGTAGAATTTTGTACTTTCAAGTCTTCTGAGCAATGTAGGAAATTTTGCTAATGAACTTAGTTTTCAAACAAAATGATCCTAAATACTCGTTTTCAGAAAGTTAACTATGAAATCAATGAGAAAGCTAGCAATGGAGAATAGGCTAATTATCATTTAAAGTATAATTAATGCATCTTATAATTAATTAATAGAAACTAGCCTCAATGAGACCCTCAAGTTTCTACATCATTTGTAGGTGGATCAATTTTATATAACCACCTCATATTAAAAAGAAAAAAAGTTTTAAAAAATGTAAAGGTCAGCTTTAATCTTTAAAACTGTAATAAAACTGAAACAACTTTTTACAAACTTCAAAGGTTAAAAAAAGAAATTAAGAAAGAGAAAAGGTATGTCCAGGACAATCAGTTTGAACTCCAGATTAAATTTACTAAAGAGATAGATGGTAAAACAGTAGAAACCTTTTTCACCAATAACAAATTTACTTTTTATTTAATTTCTTCTTCTTCTTCTCCTCCTCCTCTTCCTTCTTCTTCTTCTTGTTTGTAAATATATGCCATGTGAAAAATCTTTCCTTGCAAGTAATTTAAACTCAAATATCTAGGAAGGGAAAAATTGCAAATCTAGCAAATTGTTTCCTTTTTTATTTTCTAAGTAATTTATTTAGCTCAGTCGGAAGCCCTTCTGTTTGTCAAGGTATCTATATTTAGTTAGAAGACCTATAATTGCTGTGAAGGGTAATCTTGACTGTACTGGTCAAATATCCAGTTGTACAACTATGAGCACCGTCACTAAAACTCAGCACAGTGCCAGCAGAACATGAATGAGGAAACTCTTCGCTAGATGCATGGAAATTCCATGTATCTGTTTATTTATTTATTTTTTTAATGAACCATGAGCTTTATTTTTTTGAATATACCCAGACCTTATTTTAACCTTACATTTCCAGGGTGTTTTTTTTGTTTTGTTTTGTTTTGTTACCTTCTTTTTTTTTTACAGTTTTAGGGACAGAACACATAAGCATTTGATTCTTCTTTTAAAAAAATCCTGTGTGATAAGAAAAATGGAGGTTATAATTCCTGTTTCACAATGACTGTTAGAAACACGCAGTGACAATCTGGTCCCATTGTGGGTGGCAGCTGCATTTTGCCTCTCAAAATAGGCAGGCAACACTTGTGCTTGGCACCTGTCTTCCCTGGTGACAGGTAAACCCCCTGAAGGTTCTGCTGTCCATTGCTGCAGTCTCTGAATCAAGAAACCAGCCTGGCATGTTAGATGCTCAATAATCACTTTTGAATGGATTGAAATGGAATGGATATGCATCCCCAACAATAACTGCACTCAGGAAAAGAGGACAGGGCCTGAATCATGGAGAACATGAGAAACTTCCATCAGTATTATGAAGATTGTGCCCTTTCACTGTTAGATTAGGTTTATTGAGGTTATAAACCACACATTTCATTTCTTATAGCTTTACTGAGGTATAAATGCAGAAAAAGCTGCATTTATTTAACATAAACATTTTAGTAACTTTGGAGACATGCAACAACACTCAAGGCCTTAAACATAGCCTTCATCTCCAATTATTTCCTTCTGTTCATATCACCCATTTAAAATATATAATTCATGAGTAGAGCAGTGGCTCAGCGGTTACAGTGCTTGCCTGGCATGCATGAGTACACGAGTTCAAACCCCAGCACCACGTATACAACAAAGTATAGGAGTAACGAAGACCACATGAAAAACTAAATAAAATTGATTCTCTCTCTCTCTCTCTCTCTCTATCTCACTGTCCCTGTCTTTTTAATAAAATAAAATGTATAATTCAATGATCTCACAGAAGTGTGTGATCAAACCGTGATGCAATTTTAGAGCATTTCTTTCACTCTCCAAAGATGGTCACAACCATTTTTAGCATACCCCATTCCCACCCTGACTCCCAGGCAACCACTAGTCTACTTTCTACTAGAGTTAGCTGCCCTTGGACAATCTCTTACTGAGGTCTTTGTGTGAGGCTTGTTCAAGAAACTCTTTTGTGTCAGGTTTCTTTCACTTAGCATGATGTTTTGGGGTTCTGTTTAAATGCAAAATAATATTCCACTGTTTTGATATACCACATTCCATTTATCCATTCCCCAGTTAATGGACATTGGGTTTGTTTTCATTGATCAAAAATCAATTAGTTGTAAACGAAAGGGTTTATTTCTAATCTCTCAGGTCTGTCCCATTGATCTATATGAAAGACTATGCTCTGCTTGTATCACACTTAGTATTTTTTTTTCATTGATTCAATACATATTTTTGAACCTCTATTAAACACCAGACATTGTGCTGTGCAAGGAGGTTGAATAAATGATGTGTCTTCCTCTTTAAGTAGAGTCAAAAGTAAGCAAAGGGGTTGGTAAAATTGACTTTGAAGATAATGGAAATGCTTCTTTCTACTAGGCCTACTTATTTATTTAGCTATACAAAGATTATAGGGCAAGATTATTATTGTTAAACTGTGAATAATAATATTTCCCTTTGGGTTTACATTTGTTATCTCTTGGTACAATTTGGAGCTCCCTCAACATCTGGACTTGTTTATAGTGGAGAGCAGGGGTGGCCTTGGCTGGAGAATTTGCTTCCCTGGGTAACCAGGCAGGGCTGGGGACTGGAGGAGAGTTGTGTGAGTGGGTGGAATCCCGAGAGACATAGTGTGGCAGCTAGCAAAAAAGAACAGAAAGAGAGCTGGCTGAGCTCCATAACCTGGTATATAAGTCCACCTAGCCTGAGAGGAGGCTCCCGGACTCAGCAGGTGGAAAACTCCTGGGAAGTTCTCCTGCTGAGCCACTGACACCAGGGGCAGCTCAGATCTCAGAGCGGGGGATACATGGTTGGCTTTTTACATTGCTTTGAAAGGTGGTAAAGGGTCCAATTCTGGCATTTATACTATGTGAAATTGCAACGTAACTTAAGCCTCTTGGTGCACCTCAGCTTCTGTTAAATAGATATGATAATAGAGTTGTGAAAATAAAGTATATGTGAAGTGTAAGCAAGCGAACTAATAAATATAAATGAATGATCTATGTTGTATTCTATTTATAAATATAAATAAGTGGTTTATATTATAATTCTATCTACTTGCAACATGCAATATCTAGGAGACACAACACAAATATATTTAGAAGACAGTTGAAAATATATTACGGGAAGCAATTAAATCTAGACATAAATTCAGGAGAAAAATCACAAGCATGATAACTGCATTTAGTAGGTAGAAAATGGAGAAAAAAATAAATGCTAGTGGTTTGAGTGTGCAATGAGTTAAAAGTGCAAGAAGAAGGGAAACATATACCAGAAACCAAGAAAAAACAAGTTTTAGAAAGGATGAGTGTCTCCACATTTAACCTGACCATATTCCCAATTTTCCACATACAATTTCAGTTTCATCTATAACCCTAGCAAAAAAAAGTTCCTAATTCTAATGTTAAATTACACAGTAACACTATCTCAGAGGTCCGAGAATATGGGAAGGAAGACACCGTTACCGGCCATGGACCCCTTAGAGAAAGCAGGGTTAGCAGAGAGTTGAGGCCAAAGCCATACAAAGAGGAAAGGAGAGAATTATAAGCAGAAAGCACAGGTATTGTGAGAAGTTTCAAGACAAGCAGAAGAATATAGGAAAATAAAAATACAGGACACTCAGTTAAATTTGATGTATTTGGAACATGAATATACTAAAAATATTTTCTTTATAAAAGACTCATATATAATTAAGTATTCTTTGTGATTTTTTTTCTTTTTTTCTGGCAACCCTAGAAGGAGGAAAATAAAATGATAATTCTAAAAATTGTACAAATGAAAAGAGGTTTTATAAAGATTTGAACTATGGAATTATATTGTATCTAACAAATCTCAAAGGTGAAAGACCAAGAGCCAGGTAGAAAAAGACTAAAAGGCTGAACTATCTGAATTTTGAATTCTAATTATTTAGATACTAGGGATTGAACTCAGCGGTGCTGAACATCTCTATTCCTTGTTGAGGTTGATCTTGAACTTGTGATCCTCCTGCTTCAGCCTCCCAACTCAATGTGATCACAGGCATGTGCTACCATGCCTGACTCTAGATTTGAATTATGACTTTGCCACTTTCCAGCTCTAAGTTAAGGTAAGTGACTATACCTCTCTGAGCCTCAGTTTTGTATGATTTTTATGCTGATTAAAAGAGGTGGTTTTAAAAATCTAGACTACTTCAAGTGTATAAAGCTTAGAACCTAGTTTGCGAAATAAATATATGTTAAATTATTATTCACTAATAAATGCTAATACTATTTTCAAAACACTAATGCTCCCTTTCAAAAAGTAATTATTTCTGTCTTCCAAAAATTATAATATCACAATATTTTTGCTATCAAAACTTTCCCTAGAAAATAATCAGCAAGGTCAAAGAATATTTAAAAATGCACACAGTTACATAAAGGAGTCCAACTATAAATTATTGACGTGCAAACTCAGTGTTGAAAAAATAAGATCAAATAATGCAGAACGATCATGTCATTAATGATTTGAATCATAAAAGTAACATTTAAACACTTTTAATGCTAAAAAAAAAAGCTAATTCCTGACCTTTGTCTAGTGGAATTTCATAGTGTAATTAGGAAAAAAGCTAATAAAGTGAATGTGAAGTTGAACATACCTGTCTTCTGGTGGATCCTTCTCACTTGAGCCAAGCATCTCAAGGCCCATGAAGACAGCCCTGGAGCCACCAGAAGGAGTCTTTGATGGCAGCACTTAATCAAAAGCCAATTCATAAACTGCCAAATCAGAGAGACAATAAGAAGCAGAATAGATAGTCTTGAAAGATTTTGGAAATATTCTGGCCCTCAGAACACACTGTACATCCTATTTCATAACATTTTTGTCATGTGTCTTATAAAACCTGCTAAAGGATAGGCTGCTCTTCTGAATATTCTTATATACTTCCTTATACCAAAAAGAACTGTAGATTTTCCCTTTTTGCCTTGTTGTCTAGGAAATTTAAAACTGAATTTGCTGCATGGACTTGCATGTTTTTGACTATATTCATAGTTTCAATTGTTGAAACCAAATGATTATCTTATCTCTGCTTTTTCTTTTTTATTGTAATATGACTTCACTATTTAAAAAATCAGCATTCAGTTTTGTTAAACAAAAGATTTCTAAGATATCAGAGTCTAAACCTTTCTAGACTTTCCATGGGGAATTAATTTCTCTGCCTCTCCATCCTCACACAAACTTATTACTACCTGCCATCTAAATCCAAGCTTATCTTTTTTTTTTAATCAAAAAGAAGAAATTTTATGTAGAACTAGCATTTTATTTTGTGGCATTCTTTGAATTAGTAAGATTGATGATTTTTTTAAATGTAGTTAAGTGCTAATGAAGTGTTCATAAAAATAGCTAACAGAATCAGTATGTAAAAATTCATAATATGAATTCTAAAATCAATATCTCAATACAATCTGAGAAAATCTTGGGAAAAGTTAGGAAATATTGAAAATGAATGCAAACCATTTTCATTTTTCTTACAAAATATACGTCATTCTTCTGGTATCATTTAGTTTAAAATGTGAATCATGGAAAATAAGAAAGACTGAGTTCAGCTCCTATGGGAACCATTCTTATGGGAGCCATGCAGACTAGCTGTGTCATAATGGGTTTATTACAGTATGATATTATGTTTTTAAAAATTGAGATTATAGATATAATAAGTATTATATGATGTATAAGAAGTTTGTAATTATGTAATTTAAAAGAGTCATAGCAATATTGCATGATAAGATAATTTTCTCAACTTTATCTGAGATTCAGAAACGTACCTGGGACTTGCATGAAGAGATGCTGATTCCTTAATGCCTGAGATGGTGTGATTCTATGCTACCAGGCTGAGAACCTGAAATTCCACCACGGCAACTCCAGACATCCTAAGGAAACAATCAGAAATGAAGCAAGAAAGTTGGCAGAAAGATGTTTACCACTGAACTGCTTGTAATAGAAAATTTGGCGATTGTTGAGTAAAGTATGTTATATATAAATGGACCGACACCTAATCTTCCTACCCTTGCCTGATTGGCTATTTATAATTATGAATATGGAAAATTAATGGTGTACAGATTCATCATAATGTTAAGAGTCCACTAGACTATAGTCTCTATGGAGGCAGGACTTTTTAACTACTCTATCCCCAGCTACTTATATAGTGTGTGGATAAATAATAGTGAATGAATAAATAACTTAAAATAGTATACAAATCACACATAAATCAATAGCTCAATTATTTTTTTAAAAAAATCATTAAAAGTTGAAGGAAAAGTGTCTTTATTCAGAAAAACATAAAAGTCAAATAAAAAATATTTTAAGTTAGGATCTATGTTCAAGGCATCTGTTAAACAATCATGTGACAAGATGATTCAAATTTTGGCTGTGGAAATAGTGGCCTCCTAAAACATTTACGCACATACTCTCCTAGATCAAAAGACTTAGAGTATAATCAGTCAGACATGGGTGGGAAGATTGATTGGCAGCAAAGGAAAACACAGAAAGACCTTATGTACCCCTGCAAAACCTGCAGTTGCCACTTTCTCCCTCCCGTCCATAAAAACATCAGAGAGATCTAGTTTGAGTCCTGATACTTAGCAACACTTCTGGCTGCTGTAGAGGGCACTCCGGTTGGGCACATGAGGTGTGTTGATGATTGACTGGTTGATTGCAAAGAGGAAGATATGAATCTGAAAGACAGACTGCCAGTCCCAGATGGTCCCCTGAGGAAGAACAGGAGGCCATCTAGGAATCTCTGCCCTAGAAAAACCACAGGCTGTCAATTACATGCATCAAGCGATGCTGAGAAGAGGCACAGCAGAAGCAAAACAGAACTAAGCAGTTATTCTCGAATGTATGGCTTTCACAGTATCTGCATTTCTCCTTTTCCAATTTGTAGGACATTCCCAGAAGTACTTGAGTCCATACACAGCTCCCCAAGAGTGTCCACATCTCCTCATGTTTCAGATGTGCGTAAAGTCAAAACAAATTGCTTTCAGGATTCTGTTTTTCCCCCAAGCACTGAGCTTTCAATAATTTTTCCTCTCTCAAAAAAAAAAAAAAAAAAGTTTATTTGCTGCCAAAGAGAAAGTGTGGGTCTTTGTTATTAATGTTGTAGAAATACAAATATGTCCACCTCAGAAAGGAGTCTTCATTAACTCCCACAGCCCAGAAAATTAAGGCACGCCTCATCAGGATCCGTGCTTGCTGTCGACTAAATTGCAAGGGACTAGTTGAGTTGCTGAGGTCCATAATGCTGATAGAGCGGTTTCCACGTGAATGAAGGATAAACAGCGATTAATTTCAGCCAATAAATAATGGTTTGAGGCCCACATTGAAAGAGGAACAATTACTTTTCCATTTTTCCTGCCAAATGAGCTGATAAGAGAAAACAGGGGAGTTGGCCACGTAAATCAGTCTTAATTTTATCTTCCCCATTAAAAAGCAGCCATTAAGACCATCTTCGGCTCATTTCATCCTCCTCTTGTTTCACTTTTTCAATTTGCACAAAAGGGGGGAGTTTGCTCGTCATAAAATTTCACTTTGGCCAACCTATCATTTGCATCTGGGCCAATAAATAGCAATTAGCATAAACATTTAAATCAGGAACTGGAACAAATTCTTGTTCCTCCAGCAAGCTGTTAAATTACAGTATTTTACTATATATAAGAAGCACTAAACAAAAGATCTGTTGGGCATTATTATCCTCTTCCAAATAGGACATGGTTGAAAGAGAAATAATAACTCCAAACCCACAAACTTCTCACTCAGATTGACGGTATCTGCCTTATTGGTCTTGGCCTATCCAATCAATGTTTCTTGCCCACTATTTAAGTTCTCATGCAAACAAGGAAGTTTTAACTCAGTTTTGTAAAATATGAATATTGCAATAAAGACCTCCTTACATAAATGTGCATTCTTATTAAATGATATATCAACAGGGGCCATGCTGGGCTGTAATAAAAAACTACTGCTCAAAGTACAATGAAATGTATGTGACAGAAGATGCGAACCGGCACATGAGTTCAGAGGGAAAAGGTTATTCTGTGATGGAAATCTCAGTGTGAAATGGTCCAGACCCTTAGCTCATTCTGCCCAGTGCTCATTTCTCATGGTGGTCCCTGGAGATAGTTATTATAAGACATAGATTGTCTTACATATCATTGTTCCTAAAGGCAAAGATGTAATTGCAAACTTACCTTTATCTAAACCTAGTTACACTTTTGGCCCATGCTCTCTCCTGACATGTCAGAGGGTCACAATGAGGCTTTACAGATAAATATTAAGAGGAAACACACAGAGATATGTTCCAGGTAACTTGTCCCCAAACCAAATGTTAAGGCTGGCTCCTCCTTTTCCCTTTAAGCCCCATTTCTTGTCTACTGAAACTTATTTCATTTTTTAACTATGGCTCATTGAAAGTCAAGATAGGTGCTTCTCTTGATTAGGCCCTAATTGATTTCGGCTGGAAACCTAGAGTAGAACAGAGTGGTTTTGACGTTTTCTGTGAAAGCTTTCATGGGAAAGGTTTGGATTTACCAGAAAAACACTAGTGACTACTTCTAGTTTGTATATATGTGAAATGTTTATTTGCCAATTGCATAGATGCTTGTGAGAAGATGTAGCAAGTTTGAATCAAATGTTCCTTATTGCCAGGTTTTAGTAATTTTTTTTCTGCAAGGTATTGAAATAGGGGGAGTTGAATGACTTATAAGGAATTAGAACCTAGCGAACCTGGTGTCAACTAAAATTATAAGAGTAGTGCTCAGCAAAATGTTATATGGTATTGCTTCTGAGTCTCATAGGACATCAAACAGAGCTCAGCTCTCAGCTGCGACTCTACATTTTATCAGTAATGTTGACATGCGTGTGCCCCTTTTTTCTTTTCTCAAGACCTTGCCCCTTCCCATCCTGTTTTAATTATTTACTGCTCCTTATTGTCATCATACTTGCATTTGGACCTCAGGGAAGAAACTGGAGAGAAAGAGAGAGGAGGCTTAAAGTAAATACATTTAAACTTAGATCCTGCCCCAATGTTCAAGAGAATGAGCAGGACTAAAGACCACCAAAGCCTCTTTCCTTCTGCCTCAAAGTAGATGAAAAGAACATGACAAAGTAAATGCCTATAATTCATGAGGACTTACTGAGTGCCTGCTGTGTACCAGATCTTGCCAGAGCCACCATTAGGACAGGTAGTGGTCTTCTCACTTCAAATTTTGGGGTAGAAAATTTAACAAAGCAAGTTAGAAATATTGCTAAGCTATGAATCAAAAGATTCAAAGCACTAATAATAACATCCGTTTGCAAAAGCACATAAACTCTTTACCCTCCCTATACGGTTGTTGAGTGTTTGTTACCATTCCACACTTGAACTCATTCTTCATTTGAATAGTTTATCTTGAAGATACTTTTTCCCAGCAAGATACAAAAGCGATATATTTTTGAGTCCTTCTTTAGCTGCAAGCTTCTTAATTTGGTTTAGCACATTGGTGATAACTTGGCTTGGGTATTTAATTCTGAGGTTACAATCCATTTCCCTGTCTTTTTGGGGGGTTAAGTATGGTAGAAGTCTGAGACAAGTTCTTTTATAGATAACCTACCTTTTCTACTTGAATTCTTCTATTTATTTTATTTACTTTTGAAGACTAAAGTTTTTCTATTATATTGGTTTCTTTTCACTAAATTTGTCTCCATTTTACAAGTCTCTTCCAGTGCTAGATTCATATTTATCAAGCTCGGATTTTTTTTTTCTGTTATAACTGTAATTACTTCCACATATTTGTTCTTCTTTGTCTCTCTGGAATACAATGAACTTTTTAGTTAACTCTGAAAATGTTAATTCAGTACTCACCATGTGTCAAATCCTGTAATAGGAATTTGGTGATAGGGTGGATAGAACAGTAAAAAGATCAGTTGCTTCCTCCGCTGATTTTATAAGCTTGATTAGCGAAGTGATTCCTAACAGTTGAGGAAAAGCACAGGATTGGAACTCCGAGGGAGGCTCCTGTTTGTACTGTGGGTGTTCATTCTTTATTTCTGTGTCTGACATCCCGTTTTGCCTTTGCACTCTGCCTTGTATACTACTCCACAAGTTTTTCTTCCTCGTCACTCTTAGAAATTTCTAAATTACCATTTCTACCTTTCAGCTGACTTTAGTGAGAACTTCAATTCTACTCCTATTTTGTGTTTCAGAGATAAATTTTCTTATTATAGATCTCCCATCTTCCTTTTCATCACTTCCCTCCCTTCAATCTGTTACATGTAAAGCTAATTTCCCCCCTTCTAGAGAGTCTGTATCTTCAGAAATCTTTTTCCCTCAACTGAATTTTAAGTCATGCTCACATACCATCCAGCTCACCACTATAAATTCTAAAAATCCAACAATTTTTAATATTTTCTTAGGGTTGTGCACTCATAACCACCAGCTAGATCTAATTCCAGTACATTTCTTCACTCCACCAGGCAACCCTATACTCGTGAGCAGCTACCCTCTATTCTCGCACCACCTGCTTTATCTGGAAACCAGTCTTTTACTTTCTGTCTCTGGATTTATCTAATCTGGATATTTCATATATGGACTCAGATAGTAAGTGGTCTTTTGTGTCTAGCTCATTTCACCAACACAATATTTTCAAAATTCATCCATGCTGTAACATAAATCAGTATTTCATTCATATTTATGGCCAAATAATATTTCATTATATATATATATATATATATATATATATATATATATATATGTCACAATGTTTCTCTGTGTCACTTGAGTAGCATTTGGGTTGCTTCTACTTTGTAGCGACTTTGTTTTTTTTTTTTTTTTCTTTCTCTGATTTTATTTTGGGGAAGTGTTTTTATTTATTTGCCTGATCATATGACTTTGTAGCTACTTTGAATAATACTGCTGTCAATATTTGTATCCATGCTTTTACATGAGCATATGTTCCAGTTCTTTTAGATATATGCCTAGGCATGGAATTCCTGGGTCAGAAGATAAATCTGTGTATAAGTTTTTAAGGAACTACCAGTCCATTTCCACAGCAGTTACACTATTTTACATTCCAATCAGCAATGTCTGTGGATTCTAAATGCTATAGTTTTGCCTATATTTGTTATTTTTCTTTTCCTATTTTTTAAATTTTAAACATCCTAGCAGGTGTCAAATGGTTTCCCATTGTGGTGTTGATTTGTACATTCCTAATAATTAATAATGCGAACATCTTTTCATGTGTTTAGTGCCCATTTACATATCTTTTTTGGAGGAACCTCACCATAAAAATTTTAACTGAGTATTTATGTCGTTCTACTATAAGAACTTTATATCTTATTAGCATCAGAATTTAATTAGATATATGATTTTAAAATATTTTCTCCCATTCCATGATTTATGTCTTCACCTTCTTGAAACTGTCTGTTGATGTATAAACACTTTTAATTTTGGTGAAGTCAAATTTACATACTTTTTCTTTGGATACTTGTGTTTTTGGTGTCATATCTAATTGCCTAATCCAAGATCATGAAGATATACACTTTCTTTCGGAGTTTTGCAGTTTTACTTCTTACATTTAGTTTTGTGATTTGTTTTGACTGAATTTTTGCATATAAGACCTAGGAGTTCAGGTCCATTCTTTTGCAAATGGACAACCAATGGTCCAGCATCATTTGCTACCAAGACTCTTCTCTTCCCATCCAGTGGTCTTGGGATCCTTGTTGAAATCAGTTGACCATAAATGCATGTTTCTGAACTCAGTTCTCTTTCGTTGATTTAAACGTCTATTCTCATGCCAGACCATATTGTCTTGATTACCGTGGCTTTGGAGCAAATTTTAAAATTGGGAAGTGTGAATCCTCTTTTTTCAAAGTTTTTCTATTTTGGGATCCATATACTTGTATATGAATTTCAGGATAAGTTTGTCCATTTCTGTAATAAAGGCAGTTGGAATTTTAATAGGTGTTGCATTGGGGAATGTTGTAAATTAATTTGGGGATTGTTGTACTTTTAACATATTGATTCTTCAAATCCATGAACACAGGGTATTGTTACATTTATTTATTTCTTTAATTTTTTCAGCAATGTTTTGTAGATTTTGGTTTGCAACTCTTTTTTGGTTAGATTTATTCTTAATTATCTTATCATGCTTGATTTTATTATAAATGGCCTCAACTTTTTTGTTGGAACATTTCAAAATTAGAGAAAAATTGACATTTTGAAAAAATTTACTTTCTCTCATTTTCCTCTTCCCCAGTTTCTATCCTACTCTCTTTTCCCACTTTGGTAACTTTCTAAATTTCAAAAAAATGAATTATAAATCAATGTTTTGTTGAATACCTTAATATAATTTGAAGATTGCTAATTTTTAAAAGAATGACATTAAAATACTACTACTCTGCCTTTTTTGATTACACAGGGTTATTTCCCCTACCTGAACATTATCATTTTGAATGATTATAGTCCTTTGGGCAGGAAAGACAAGGGTGGTTAATAATGCCTCCACTGCCAAAATGAAGATAAACTGGTTTCATTGATACACATTCCAATGTCATGTACCTTCTGTCAAGACTACAAATAACAAATAGATAAGAAGCCTTCTGTGGAACTTCCGTTGATACCACTTAATTATGGTTACAGTATTTTATGGGAGCACAAAGGACAAGTAAAGACTTATTTGGAAAATATCAGTTTTATTCATTCAGTAAGTCAGTCAGTCAGTCATTTAATAAATATATTTTGAATGTCTGCATTACCAGATGTGGTGCCAGTTACTAGGAATATAGTTATGAGCAAACAGACCTGGTCCATACCCTGATGGAAGTTTTGGGTTAGTGTGATTACAGACCATCACCAAATAAACACACACACATAAATGTATTGATATATCTAAAAGACTTTGAGAACAAAAGATGTTTTCTTGATTCCTTTAGTAGTAAAGACCAATCTGTATTGGTATAAAGCCTGATTTATTTATTTATCCATTTATTCATCTTCCTTGGTGGGGATATTTTTATTTCACTCTAGAAATATCAATGTGTTTGATTACAAGGTTCTATCTCAGATTTTTGAAATATTATTTATGGCCCATACCATCTTTCTAAAGGAAAACAAAAAATAAAATAGAAATCCAAATTCGAAAAGACTTCTGACATCAATGGTTTCAGGTAAAGGAAACAGGGGAGAATACTTGGAAGAATAGAAGACATTAAAGTGACAAATATTATGCAGGAAACCATCAGCAAATGAGGGAGTAAATGGTGGAGTAGCAATTGAATTTATTTGAGAACAAAGTCCTCTTAAGTTGGAATAGGTAAGCTAAGACCTGAAAAAATGAGCAGAAACCAGCCATAGAATGTTGAGGCAGGAGGACGGGGCAGGAGGAGTTTTCCAGGTAAAGGGAAAGTGAGTGTGAATTTGCTGATAAGTGGAAAGAAGGACTTTAAGGATCTGGAGTGTAGTTAAGTCCTGTTATTTTGGAAAAAATAAGAAAGAACTTCTGGTCCAATGATAAATATTGGATAAATCTCTCTATCCTTCCTCTCTCCTCCCACCCCAGCTCTTTAAATGAGGGTGGGTGGTCTATTTCTAGCCATTAGATGAATATGTGCAGACTGAACACAAAAGCACTTCCCTTTCCACAGGTGTGTTCTGGAGCAGAGATTTACCTGATTGGTTGGAAAACTCTTAGAAGACTATAAATATGGCACTCTGTCTGGATGTCCTGCCAGTCTCCCTGAAAAACAGTGTAACTCCTACTAAAGGCGAGCCTTATAAAAATGACTTGCTCCACAGCTGGACTATTCGCTTAGACCAGATTCTATCATGATGTAGTCCTTTCACAGTTCCCATTCTCAGCCCCCTTCCATAAATTAAGTTATTTTGTTGGATTCAAACAGGCTCATTGTATTATATGGAATTTAGATAAGCTGGCCTGAGTCCATATTGAAATAAAAGCTAGTAATCAAAACAGAACCCCCTGGTTTGTATAGAGAGGTGCCCAATGCTGCTTCATTGCCTGCATTTCCTCCCCAGGCATGGACTTAACCCTTGGGAGAGGAGCTAACACTTGATGGTTCTTGTCTGGACAAGGGTGGGAGTTCAGTTATAAGTGCCTTATGAATGTGCATTAGAATAAAATCTTAGAACTCTTGAGGTCAGGAAATTGGCAGTTCTCACCAATGCAAAGAGTGCAAGATAGCTAAATTCTGCAGAAAAAAAAGCAGAAATTAGGCGATGTGATTTTGACCGATAAAAATTGTGCAATTTATTTCCTCTTAAAACTTTTTGTTTTATGAATAGAAATATTTTAATTGTTAGATTGCATAAAATATTATCAGAAAACAGGAAGAAATTTCACTGCCCATCAATTAGATTTTGAACTTCTTCATAAAATGAAAAAAAAAACCCAGTCTCTAGGCTATTAACATTTCTGGAAATGTGTAAAAAAATTTTTCCCACAGAATCCATAGAATCTAAAGCTGCGTTTATATGATGGCCGGAGAAATCACCCACCAACTACATCAGCATAATGGAAAATAGCTGAAAATTGTCCAGATGTTTGGCTTTTCATTTGATTGGTTGTTTTCAGATTATTTTTCTTCCCCAATACACCCAAGGATTGCAATACACCCCAGAGTTGCAATACAACCCCTCCATTAGAGGTGGGGGTGCTTTTCAGCTCCAAATCGAGAGAGGGGATTAGGAAAAGTCCCTCAGGTGACTCTACTATGTCCCCCAAGTGAACCATCATGTGGCAAAGACTAAGTAGAAATGAGGCGTTTTATGAGTGAGCTGTTTCAATGGCATCACTCTGAAAATGACATCATCAATTATGGTATTTAAGTCCTCCATTTTCAAAGATGAAAACTCAAGGCTGATTTTAAGGCTAGATGTACAATGAGAAAACTGACTGAGGCGAACTCATGAATTTTGATGATGGTGTGAGAATATGGAGACACAGGATACCTTTATCTAATTTGTGCATAATCAATTTGTGAATGGGAGAGTGTTTGTTTAGGCAAAGAAAATCTGTATTTTTTTTTACTTACCTGTTAATTTATTCAACATTCATTTTCAATAAACCTTCCATAGAATATTCTACTGGGTTCTATAACTTCATATTTTATAGCCCTAATAGTTTCCAGTTTCTTGGGAATTAAAAAATCTTGAATTATTTTAAAAACACAGTCCAACAAATGCATTTCAGCCTTATTAATATTAAACTAATCAAAGCCAGTTTTTAATTTGAGAAGTTAATTTCTTTTTTGATGTTTTTTTAAAGCCATGCCATAAGTAATCTTCCATTTCCTAATTTGGTGTGTTTGTATAAGGACATGTTATATACATGTATCTAAATGTCCATGGTAAGCAGACACACACAATTTAACTATGTTATACCAAGGATTAATTTCCAGAATTAGGTGACTAATATACCACACGAGCTTGATCATTTAATTAACATCAAATGTTCAAACATAAAATAAAATACAAGAACTCTTACCCTCACTTTAACATATAATTTACCTAGACAATTAAGAAGGATGAAATCACAGAAGTATAATATGCTTATAATTCTGCTCCCTTTGCCTTGATTAATTGTTTTGTTCCTGACCATGCCTGGGTAGATTCCCAATTTCTGAGGTCCCACTATATGTACATCCAAATGAGGTCTTTCTTGTTTCCTTTGAGCAAAAGAAAAAATGGTCACAGCTATATCTAAGAGGCATAAAAGGACTATCAGCTCCAGAAGTGACCTTGCTACTGACCAGTTGAAAAATCTACCTGCAAGTTGTACTGATAGGCACAGTTCTGTTGTATGCCCAATTACAAGGCTGGACATTTTCCAATTATTATTCCTGAGAAGAGAGATAGTCACCTTAAACTCAAGGCCTTAGGAACTCTTCCTTATTCATAGGGTTTAGTCTCAATTACTTCATTTTGAAAAGTAACATATTATTTAGGAGGAAAAAATGAACAGCCCTAAATGACCTCAATTAAGATTGCTGATGGAAATTGTTTAAGAAAAAAAATGTCTAAGTAATAATACAACACAGTTTAAAAGCAATTATTCTGAGAGTATATACTATATACTATTCTGAAAGACTCTAGTCTTTCAAAGATCACTGTAGAACAATACCATGAATAATCATGGTGTGAAGAATACCACGTACACATACTGGATGAACAGAACTCTAGGAGCCACCCAAGCAGTGTTATGAAGAGGCAGCATGACTTAGGGTAACACTTTTACTACGCTATGGATTTAAATGTGTTTTATCTTAAACAGCTTAGAAAAAAAATTCAAGGAAAGCCATGGTAAGGCTCTTTGATGACAAATCAGTCTCCGTGGCTTTAAAGACACTGATGTCAGAGATTTGAGAGAAGAGTTTAAATAAGATTGACATGAAATGCAAGAGTGTACAAAACACATTCACTTCCTAAATTGGATTATTATGCTTATAATAATAATTGTTAGTATTATGTATATATGAATCTCTAACATGAATTACATTAATAGACATTTGACTGTTGCAAATGCATCTTAAAAATACTTATTCAACTTCAGTAATCATTTTCTAAATCTTTTTCTTTTTAATAGTGCAGGATCTTGTACATGCTAGGTAAACACTATTTTTAAATCTTAATGAGAAAAATTTTGTCTTACATTGGAGTTCATATCATATGTAGACAAATATGGCATTATGTTTACATATCTAAATCTCAGAATTAAGAATGCTAATGTGTGCCCAACTCAGGTAAGGTATTCATTTGCATGACTGTTTTTCATTTAATAATTATTTCATGTTAATTATAATAGCAAGGCAATACCTATATTTTCTTTTCTTTTACCTTTGCAAGTATATTCCAAGTCTGTGTAGTCAGAAGATAATGTATTGGCAGCTTGAAATGTTACTGGTTATAAAATAAAATTGTCCCAGGAATAGGGTAGTCAGATTTAGCAAATAAAATAGAGGGGACTGTTTTTTTATATAAAAATATCCATTGATTTTCTGAAATTCAGATTTAACCAGGTGTCCTGTATAATATCTTTCCTAGAGTGAATTCAGAATTTACTTTTTTCACATTTAAAAGGAATGAGTGGGGAAAACTGGGGAATGAATTTGTTTGCTCAATTTCCAAATACTGAACTGGGAAGAAACCCAGTCCATTATGTTGACTCTACTTACTAGCTCCTGTCCAGAATAACCCTTTATCCTGTCTTCGTGTTGTCTGGCATATATATTTTTTTTACTTTCACTCTATAGTGCTGTTTCAGACAGAAATTGCATAAAGGATACCGTATCAAACCGCGCGGCGCGGTGCAGGATGCTGGAAAGAATGGTTTGGGGGACTGCACATTATTCAAATGGTGGGAAATACACAGTACATCAGGGAAACATCCCTCCAAGGTGTATTCCAAAGACATATAAAAAATCATAAAATTTCAGATTCTTCTTATCTTCTTACCAGCCTTCAAGAAAATGGTTTTTAAAACAGGTAACACGTAGGACCCGGTGTTATTTCTGCATGACATTAGCGCCCATTACTGTTCTGCATACATTATAAACATTACACAGGGGTCATCATGAACCCTGCAGTGCAAATTTTCATAAGGCGATTTATTCCTACCTAGTGGGCACTTAAGCCTCCTCTGTGTATAGGAGCAAAGTGTGCTCCAGCAATAAATAGCCAAGAAAGCACTATCATATCTGCTTTTCCCCCCACAAGTGCAGACCTTGGTGGATCAGACTAATTCTTCTTCTTCTTCTTCTTCTTCTTTTTTTTTTTTTAACTATGAACTGGATGCTCTGGCACTATTACAAAAGTCCCACTACTCTAGGTTGTCCGTTATTGGTTAACTAGACAAAGCCCAACAGGTCGGGTGACCTATTTTTGCTTTTTGACAGTGCAAGTCAAAGTACTTAACTTCAATCACAATCTCATTTACAAACCCCCCAAAATAAAAAGCATGACAGTGAACACTAATATGATGGTAATTTCATATTGTTTCTGCTTATGAATTTGTCTTTCCCTTATTAATCATCCAATAAAGTACTGACACTGCAGAATCCTGACGTGGCTCAACAAACCATGGACTAAGGACAGTAGCACCCTAAAGGAAGAAGCTACAGCCAAACTGGAGAAGCGCAAAGGCTTTATTAACACCAGAGGCCCATTAGAGTGCTCTCTGTTCACCTTCAGTGGAGCAATAAATGAAGAGAGCTTCACCGGAGAGGACTCCTACTGTCTTTGTGCTGGTAATGCACAGCCAAGCTGTAGTCATGTTGTAACGCTTGTAAGAAACAGATGTTCCTTCCCTGACAAATCTCCTTTCTTGATTTATTATTCATTTGCTCAAATCACAATGGAAAGTCTTTGGCCCATTAATTAAATTCCAAGCAAAATAAAATTTGCAGCAGAACTCATTACTGGTAAATGACTTTGACACTTCATCAGATTTGAAGGTAAAATAGGCGACTTTAGGAAGTTAAAGGTGGAGGGAGCCTAGGCCTTTTCTGCAACCACTGCAAGATGATAAAGATCGTGATGAAATTTTTATGTTAAGTACTGATCTTGGAAAGTTCAATTTTCTTCCCCGCATCCACCCCCACCATGATCTGCTATCTGGCTTCTTTTAAAGAAAGTGTGAAGGGGACAGAGATTTCAAATATGTTTATGTATGTGGGTATCATATCTTGTTCCAAACAAAAAAGCACTTTTTTTTTCACTATGCAGAGAAATTTATCGCTTGTGTATTTGATGTATTACTTTTTGAATAAAGGTCCAAGGGAAATCTAATAACCATGAACTGCAGCATGATAAAAGAATTAAAAGTAGGACTTGAGAAAGGAGCAGAGGAAATTTTGACATCCTGATCCAAACATCCAAAGATATTAGCTTAAGTGCAGCAAAAAAAAAAGAAAAAAGAAAAAAAAATGAAAGAATTTCAAGCCATGCATGACTTACACCATAATCACAAGCAACCCAGAGGGGAGAAGATAAATGATTTCAAAACAAGGAAAGACCTTATGCTTTTCTTCAGAAACAGAACACATATTGAAGTCAGAATATGAAAATGCCAAAAATATAATCAGCTATACAACAAAGTTTGCTTGGATGGGAAATGGAATTTGATTTCTGTTTATGTTTATGTAGTGTCAATTTTTGGTGTCCTATTAATGAGATTGATCTCATAGTTCAATTATACTTTCCCCATGCAATTGTGTAATTGTGTGTTGTGATACTTTTCTCCTGAAGTTATTTTACACTCATGGCATCAAAGATTAAGGTTTTTTTTTTTGTAGAATATATTATGTCTTGAATCAGCCTGCTGGATGAAGAAATACTTAACAAATCCCATATCAAAAATGCCTCTACTAAGGAATGAGACAAAATAATATATATTTTCCCACTTGAATCCTAGTGTCTGCGTCAGGAATAAACAGCATAGTATTAAATAATTCTGCCCATACAATTGAAGCAACTTCTTATTATGAGGCATAGAAGATGAATGAAGAAGTGGTGGCAAAACTAAAGTAAAATGTAATTTTTGTCCAAGGATCAGATTATAGTGTCTATTTGATTAAAATTAAAATGAAATGAAGTTGATGTTAAACACAGGTAAGTGTAAATAAACACTGAATTTTCAGATTAACATTGCT
The DNA here is from genome assembly GCA_004027875.1 of Aplodontia rufa. Lineage (NCBI taxonomy): Eukaryota > Metazoa > Chordata > Mammalia > Rodentia > Aplodontiidae > Aplodontia > Aplodontia rufa. The sequence continues at coordinate 76,763 of PVKS010006020.1, forward strand.
TAGTAAGTAATCCCAGCAATGTAGGCACCTTTAACTGAAGGTTGATTAAAATTCCAGAAGAGTCTGTGCTGACTTCTTTTGTACCATGCCAAACGGTGCTTGTTAAAACACAAGTGAAATGGCACCAGGAAAGAAGGGTAATTAATGTTAACGTATTCTGGAAAATAGAGTATGTTACATAAAACAATTGATAGAATATTTGCAATTTATTTGTTTATTTAGTATCAGGGATTGAACCCAGGGGCACTTAATCACTGTTTATCCCCAGCTCTTTATTTTTGGAGACAGGGTCTTGCTAAGTTGGTCCTTGAACCTCACTAAGTTTCTGAGGCTGATTTTGAATGCAATTTATTTCAAATAGATCCTAAAAGCTTCCAATTGCAAAGAAAAGCAAAAACATATTTCATGTGGATTTGAAATTAGCAGCTCTGCATCTACTAAAATGTTTTCTTTTTCCTCACTATTCCACACTGCTCTTGCTTCAGCGCTCCCAATTAGGCTGTCTTCAATTTCAATCTTTCTACTTGGTCTGAGAACTAAAACTACATGAAACAAAGACAGAAAAGAAGCTTTTGCCCTGCAGAGTCAAAGAATGCCAAATGCTTATTACAAAATCTAAAGGAGATGGCTGGAAGCTTGTCTTGGGTCCTGCCAAGATCTGTTGCCTTTGTCCTGGCCATATGAAGAGGATCCTTTTGACCTGATTCTAGGTGACACAGTACTTTCCAAAAGTGAAAGAAGTTATGAATTTTGATTCTAACACATTTTTAATTGAACAAGAATACCAGCGACTTCCTATCAAATAGGTAACTGCCTATCAAAGCAGCCACGTGAGTTGGGGAAAACCACATGTCTTAATGACACAGTTATTGCTCAAAAATTCCCATGATTCTGTATGAAATGCCTTAAGGACTGACATCATTTATTTAGAGTCAAATTTCTTTTTTGATCATTGGTGATATTACACCACTAAACAGCAAATGATCCCTCCAATTTTACTACCATATGCCGTTTGACTATTTGCAAAAGCAAGCCCATCTTCAAAACAAAAAGAAAAAATACCATTAATTGGGACATTCTTAGATTCTCAAGATTATTTCATAAAGGGAATGATAAAATGTTTTTGAGCAAGCCTACATTAATAAAATTTATGTGTTTTCCCCAAGGTGACAATTTTGAAGGGGGCACCATTCATTTGGACGAATTAGTTCTAACTGGCTAAAATGCCATATTATAGTCATACAGAAGCTCTAGAAAATAAGGAAACAGGTATTCAGATTGCTTTTATAAAACAATAGTATTAAAGGTGGAGGCATAAGAGTCATAAAGTCACAGACCCCATCAGAATTTGCTTGTGTTCCTTAATATAAAAATTAAGACATCAAAGCTTTAAAAGTATACCTCTATCCTTTGAACACCCCAAATAAAAGTATTAAGAGCATGCACTTTATTAGTTCTGCTTACGTGAAACTGTAGGTCTGTGATGCCTAAATTATTATGAAAATGTGAATAGTCTTGAAGTAACTGACAAGAAAAGAAAAGGAATAAAAAATGACTATTTAAAAAGAAATGAAAAATTACCAAAGTGACCTGAGATCAGGGACTGGGTGAAGGGTGGAGGAGATCCTGGAAAAGGATCGGATTTAAGCTAGTTTGTCTTTATGTGTGCATGTCTGAATATATAGCAATGAATCCCTTCATTATTAAAGACTATGTTGTATCAATTTAAAAAGTTTAAAAAATGAATGAAAAATTAAAGAACACCAGGAGCCAGAGACCAAGAAATAGTAAGAGCTCTCAAAGAAAATGGATTAAAAATATTCTTTAAAAGAGAAGGGAGAGGAGGAAGAGTGTAAGGCAGTGACAGTGGGTTTATTTCTTTGGTAGGCTTGTAAAGAAGAGAGGTCACAAGTGCAAATGTAAGAAAACAGAGAGAATATACCTTGTTGTTTCATGCAGAGGAGGAAAAGCACAAACATCAAGGTTTGGCGGAGTGGTCATATTCCAGTGGCCCCTGAGTACAGTCATACCCTTGTCTAAGGTTTTGCTTTCTGCAGCTTCAGTTACCCACAGTCAACCTGTGTCTTCATGGTTCTCTTTCAGAATCATCAGAAGGTCCTAGTGTGACATCCCAATGCCTATGTCATTCACCTGGACATTGTATCATCTCATAGCATCTCACAAAGAAGGGTGAGGACAGGACAATAAAATGCTTTCAGAGAGGGAGACACAATATTCTCACAGCTTTGTTATAGTATACTGTTGTAATTGCCCTATTTCATTCTCAGTTGTTGTAGTTCGTCTTCACGGTCTCTCATTTACAAATTATTCTTTATATAGGTATGTGTACATAAGGAGAAAACAGTATATATGTACGCATATAGTTTGGTGCAGCCTGAGATTTCAGACCTCCACTGAGTGTCTCAGAACATATGTCCTGAGGATAAGGGGCTATTGTAGCTTTATTGGCTGGATGTTGTAGTTGCTTAAACTAGTGAAATTTAGGTTGCAATTAGAAGTTCTGCTTTCTCATTCCTTCCCTTGACTCTAGACTCTACCTACAAATTCATATGGCCTCCATATGAATATGAAACAAATATCCCAAATTCATGCCCTTTACAGCAAAAGCAATTCTAACGGGCAATTCAAAGGATGCTGTGCCAATTTGAGGGACGGAAAAATGTTATATAGGCTTTTAAGAAGAGAAGATAATCTATGAGCATATATAATTACAGAAAAAATATAAATAATGTGCTATGGAAGTTGAGGTACTTGTTTGACATGCTCCCTTGACATGCAAAAGAAAATACAAAGTTATAAAATGTCATATACTGAACAAGTAGAATTCTAGTACAGTTACTGAAATGAAAGATTAAGTCTACGCAGATTCTTGGAAAAGACCATTACAACTGCTCAATCTCAGTGTCTAGAATAGAATTAAATTGGAAATGTGACTTTGTATTCAATATTCCAAAGACGTGTATTGTAATGACTTAAGTTCTAGACTCATTGCTATGCATTCTCTCAACAGCAGATGACAATCTTCAGAGGTCACTTCTGCCTAAAAGTAGAGCTCAGACCCAGTGTATACCAGCTTATTCAAAATCATTTCATGCTGAGATGCCCAGTGGGAGCATCCCACTGTGACTCTGGTGAGTTATGGATGGCAAGGTAGCAGAAAATATCCAAGAAAACACAAGCCTGGAAGCTCATGCTCCAGGAGTAAGGAAAAAAAAAAAAGTCTTAGAAACACAACAGATTCTCTACAACAGTTCTTTTTAATGGCATCTCTGTCTCAGAGGGCCCACAGTCCAAAATATGGAGGAATAGCTTTACTCTCCAGGCCACGAACACTTCATTATTTTCCTCTCATACATTTCCACTCTCATTCGTTGCTACACCAACACATGTTATATACCAACACGAATTGGAAGGGAAGAAAATCCTGGGCACCAGAAGATAATGAGCGGAAGCCAGTTTCACAGACTAACAAGAAGTAGCCCTCCTGTATAGTCAGTTTTTCATTACTATAATAAAATACCAGCGACAGATCACTTTATAAATAGAGAAGGTCTATTTAATTCACAGTTTTGGAGGTTAAAAGTCCAAGATCAGGCTATCCTAATTTGTTAGGCTTCTGGTTAGGGCACAGGATGGTGGCACATTATGGAGGGAGCATGTGTATGAGTAAATGTCACATCCTGAACAGAACCAGAGAGAAAGACTGAAATATCACAAGCTCTTCCAAGGGGACAATCCCAGTGATCTAAGGACCTCTTGTAGGGCCCTGTCTTTTAAAGCCTCACACCATGTCCCAGTACTGCCACACTGTGGACCAAGTCTTTAATCACATGAACCTGTGGTGGACATGAACTTTATTAAAACTATAGCACCTTCACATAGCCACATATCCTTGGGAATTTTTAGAAATCCTTTAGGTGCGAAATTCACCTGGAATCAGAAGCCTGAGACTTGAATCCCAACACTTCCTTTACAGGTCCTTCCTCCCTGTTCTCAGCAAGTCACTTGATCTCTTCTAGACTGAGTCTCCTCATCTAGGAAAGCATCAGATTTTTAATCCTCAAACCCTTCCTGATCTCTATAGTCTAGAGTTTTGTGCATTATGCTAAGTTGATTTCAGTTTTCATTTTGGGCTCTTAGCTATATACTTGGGGATTAGAAATATCCCAGAATAATAATAACAACTGGGAATAATGCTCTGGGAAAGGCATTTTAGATATATATTTTCTACTCTTTTTCAATAATCTTTCAACTCCCTTTGAAGATGAAAAAAAAAA
>PVKS010006021.1:0-81082 GCA_004027875.1 Aplodontia rufa
TCCCTGGCCCACAGCACTAATGGGCATTGGAGAACCTTTAGAGCTGAGGTCTGGTGGGAGGAAGCCAGGTCTCTGGGGGGATGCCCTGGAAGGGGATATTGGGACCCCAGACTCCTCCTCTCTCACACTTCATGGTTGCCCTGAGATAAACAGCCCTCTTCTGCCACATAGTCCTGCCAAGATGCAATGTGTCACCAGAGGCCCAAAGAAACAGGGGCAAGCCACCTCAGACTAAAGCCTCTGAAACTGAGCCAGAATAAACCTCTCTTCTTTGCAAGTTGATTTTCTGAGGCATATTGTCACAGCAACAGAAAGCTGACTAATACAGAGGGTGTGGCCAGGGGTGGTGAAAAGTGACTGGCCTGGCTGCAGGTGTCATCAAATGGTGAGCCCAGGACCTGGATGGAATAAGAACCTTCAGGTCCACCATGTGTGGCAATTAAAGGTGATCCTAATGTAAATCCATAATGCACTAATAAAAAAAACATTTAAAAAGTGATCCCACATCCAAACTGAAAGAACATAGAGGGGCTATTTTTATTTCATGTGTTAAGAATCACAACTTCATGAGAGTGAAATCGTGCATTTTTTGGAAACTTAATAAGTGCCTAACTATAAATTCATGGATTTCTCCTACTAGGTTGAATATCCCTATGCAAAATGGTCGGGACTGGATGTGTATTAAATAGTTTTTGGATTTTGGAATGTTTGCACATATAAAACAAGATATCTTGAGGATGTGATCTGTTGTGATTCATATATGAGGTGTCCCCCAAAAGCTCACATTGAGACAATGCAGGAATTTCAGAGGTGCAATGATTAGATCTTGAGAGGTGTAGTTTGATCAGTGGATCGATCCACCGAGACGTGTTAATGAGATTGGAACTATAGGCAGGCAGGGTCTGGCTGCAGGAGGTGGGTCACTGGGCTGCCTTTGGGGTTTACCTTTTGTCCCTGGTGAACAGAGCTCTCTCTGCTTCCTGGCTGTTATGTGCTGAGCTGCATTCTTCCACCAGGCCCCGCTCCTCACCTAGGGCCCAGAACTATCTCATTGTCCATCTGTGGACTGAGACCTCTACAAGCATAAGCCAAGAGAAATACTTCCTCCTCTAATTTGCTCCTGCCAGGTATTTTGCTTACAGCATTGAAAAGCTGGATAAAGTAGGATCTTAATCTAAACATGGGGTCATAAAGTTTTGTACACACCTTCTATGTATAGCTTGAAGGAAACTTTTTAGAGCACCTGCCTCTTACCTGTGACCCTGAGGTCAGGTGTGGAATTAATTATTTGTATTTGTTGGCTTTCGGAGCATTTTGGATTTCTAGATTAAGGATGGAATAGAAGTGTGGATGAAACAAATCAATGGAGTGTTTCTGAAATGTCAGGGAAGAAGGTTGTGGACAGGGCAAGGAGGAATTCTGCACATAGAATGAAATAAAGTTTACATCTCTAGCTTCTAATCTGGTGAAGAAAAAGAATCCTGGGGGTTAAAATCTAAGTTGACCCTAGAAAAGAAAAAAGCAATTAATTTCTGACTACTCGCAGATGTAGCAGTGAAAATCCGTTCTTCATACACCCAAACCTGATCTTCAGACAAGTCTTGAATGATTTACTACATCCTCATAAAAAGTGTCAAAGGCACCTATAAAATAAGACCAGTCTGCTCCACATTTTTGTAAAACCAACCCCAGAAAGTCTGAAAAGCTGTGTGGTACCATTCAAACCTGTTTTGGGGTCTATAAGCTTTAAACATGCTCACAAACCATTAGGCATACCTCTGAACTTTTTGTGTGCATTTTGTGCACTTATTTGGAAGATGATTCTTCTATGAACGAAGTTCTTTTGGCCTCATGAAAACCCATAATTTAAAATCTAATAATTGCATTTTTCTTTATTCTGATTTCTATAATTCAGAAGAGATTCCAGTGTCTGACATTTTCTCTGTTCAGGTATTTCACCTGGAGTCTGCTAAGGTTACCAAGAGAGACTACAGCGATAAATAACCATAATTCTCAACCTCCTGTCATCTAAAGCAATTGATGTCAGGGATCAGCTGTCTTGCTGACGTAGTTTTGTCATTATTCCCTTGGTCTCCTCTACCCAGAATCTGAATAGCATTTCCCAAGAATGGAAGTATCATAAGCATTTATTTATTTTGATTTAACTCAAAATATCCATTGAGAGATTTTTGCCCCCACCCACCCATCCACCCAAAGACAGAGAGCTGCTCGCAAATGCAAGCAAATGCTGATGCCGGTTTGCATTTCCCAGGGCTTCAAAACACAAGTACGAGCTCCAGGGCCTCCCACGGAGCAGCCAAAAATAGATAATTTTCCACGGTCCACTGGAAAACTGGCATTTATCAGTGGGAGAAGCTTATCCATTATGTAAGAGTACACTCTGCAGATAGATTTTCAACTCTCTATACAAAATCCAGTCTGAGTGCCCAAATTCCAGATCTTGCGTCTCCCTCGTGTCTGTTGCAGAGGAGCCCAGCCTGTGTTCTGGAGCAAGCTCAATCATGGCCGGCTCAATGCTGCATCTGCTCTGGATATTTCAAGACAGGCAGCCAGGACACTTCAATCACTCTTCCAGTTCCTGGCAAGCTTTATTTTGCAAGTTAGTTTAAGTCAGTAGTGTGCAAACACCTTTGGTGATTCTCTAGAAAGCCGTGCAGTCCTAAAGAACTTTGTGGCAATAGATGTGTTGGTGTCTAAGTTGATTGGAAAAAGTTCAGGCTGCCTCCCCACCCGCTTCAGAGCAGAAGCCTCTTGCACTTCCCACTGAGGATGGAAGAACAAAAGAGCAATCAAAGGACAAGGAGACAAATTTCAGGGTTCCAGAGTTGTCCTGTCCAACATGGTGGAGACTAGACATTTGGCTTTAATGATTCCATTTATGGGAAGAATCCAGAGTAGGTGAATCTATTTAGACAGAGAGAACTGGTGGCTGCTGCAGGCCGGAGAAAGAAGAAAATGGTGAGAGACTGTTGGGTGTGGAGTTTCTTTGGGGTTAATGAAATGTTCTAGAATAGATTACTGGAGATGGTCATGTAACTTGGTGAATATAACAAAGAAAACTAGATCATACACTTAAAAGGTAAGTCTTGTGGTACATGGATTATATCTAAATTGAAAAAAATGTTTATCTGAAGAAAAAAAGCAATGTGTCATGGGGCGGGGGAAGCCTTAGGTCTTTTGAGCCACTAAAAATTTAACCATCTATTTTTTTTCCCAGTCTGTAACTTTTACAGTTTCTGTAAATGAATCAGATTGGAGTTACTAAATACACCACTAAACAGAAATCAATAATTTTGGTCTCTCTGAGATATCTGCACGATTTTCAGGCCACCTTATGACAAATGGTTGGTCTTGTTTGTCCCTGAAGTCATGTGACTGCCACTGGCCCTCATGAATGAACATTAGAGCAGTTTCCGCTGTGCATTCCATGATTTCTTCCACTTTCCCACTCAGCGCTTTGAGCAGATAACTGAAATGGTTTTCTAAATTGGTTGCCCTCAGGAAAGAAGAAATTATTAATATTACCAATGCTCAGAACGCATTTTCAAAAAAATGAAGTTTAAAAACATTGCCTTAATTTTGCCTAAAAGCATCCCGATTCAAGATCCTAAATTAAAAAAAGATATTAGAATTTGAAAAATAGAAACCTACATTTTCCTCCACGTAAATTTTTTTGTTTTCTGAACTATGCACAACAAAGCATTTACCATTTTAAGTGCACAGTTCAGTACATTAATGCTGCTCTTCAACCATCGCGACCATCTTTTTCCAGGACTTGTTTTATCTTCCCACACTTAAGCTCTGTTATCTACTAAACGCAAGTCCACACTCCATCCCCTTACCACTGGCAACCCCCACTCTACTTTCTTTATTTCTTTTCTTTTCTTTTTTAAAGAGAGAGGGACAGTGAGAGAGAGAGAGAGAATGACAGAGTCACTTTTATTTAGTTTCTCATGTGGCTTTTGTTGCTCAGACACTTCGTTGTGTACATGGTGCTGGTGTTTGAACTCGTGTCCTTGTGCAAGCCAGGCAGGCACCATAACCACCCAGCCACCGCTCCAGTCCCTGCCTCCCCACATCTACTTTCTGATGACCCTACGTGTCTCATAAGTGGAATGCCACAGCATCTGTCCTTTGTGACTGGCTTTTTACACTTAGTATCGTTCCTTTCCTTCCTTTGTAAGGTTGGGTAGCACTCCCTCCTAGGACACACCCATTTATTCATTGATGATACTCGGTTTCCCCCGACCTTTGACCTTTGACCACGCTGCTGTAAACCTGGGCATCCGTGTATCTGTCTGATTCTCTGTTTTCGTCTCTGCTGGTTATACATCCAGAAATGGAATTGCTAGGCTCTCTGGTAATTCTGTTTAATTTTTAAAGGAATTTCCATACTATTTTCCATGGGAGCTGTGCCATTTTGCATTCCCACCAACAGTGCCCAAGTGTTCCGGTTCTGCACAAACTCATCCATCCTTCTTTTCTGTTTATTGGTTGGTTTCACGGTGATTGATTCAAGTGGGGGTCGAGTGGTTTCATTGGCGTTTCCCATGACCAGTGATAAAGAGCATCTTTCCATGTTTATTGGCAACTCCTGGATTTCCACTGAAGAACCGTCTACTCAAGTCCTCTTCCTGGTTTTTTTAGAGAGTTGTTTCCGTTGAGGTGGTTGTTGAGTTTAGTTGTTTACATAATCCAGATATCAGTTCCTTACCAGCTGTGCTATTAGCAATTATTTTCTGATTCTATGGGGTGACTTTTCAATGTTTCACACTCAAACGTCCTAATTTGGATGCAGTTCACATTATCTGTTTTTCTTTTGTTGCCTTTGATAATAAATAACATCTGAGATATTATTATCACTTTTTTTTAAAGAGAGAGAGAGACAGTGAGAGAAAGAGAGAGGGATTCAATTTTATTTAGTTTTTCATGTGCCTTTCATTGCTCTGACATGTCGTTATGTATGTGGTGTTAGGGTTCGAACCCTTGTGTTGCCCATGCCAGGCAAATGCCGTAACCACTGAGCCACCACTCCAGCCCCATATCTGAGATATTATTATCAAATCCAGTGTCGTAGAGGCTGGAGTGGTGGTTAGTGATGGCGCTTGCCTGGCATGCACGAGGACATGAATTCAAACCCCAGCACCACATACACAACAAGGTCTCTTTGTGTTTTTCAGGATTATTTGGGATGTTCTGGGTATCTTAAGGTTCCTTATCAATTTTAGGATGAATTTTTATTTTTACTTAAACCTGCTAAAGGAAAAACATTCTATATTTTTCAGATTTTAATTTTAATTTTTTCCTTTTCTCTTTAAGAGGGAGGGACAATGAGAGAGAAAGAGAGAGAGAGAGAGAGGGAAACAATTTTTAGTTTTTCATGTGACCTTCGTTGCTCGGAGACTTCGTTGTGTATGTGGTGCTGGGGTTTGAACTTGTGTACTTGCGCATGCTGTGCAACTGATGTAACCACCGAGACTGTGCCAGCCCCTATTTTTTCCATATTTTTGATGGTACTAATTATACTTAGCAGTGGGGTTTGTTTTTGCATTGATAGGGATTGAACTGAATCCATCCATCACTTTGGGTAGTACTGATGTTTTAACAAAGCTAAGTGTTTGAATCTGTGAATGTGGGTTATTTAGTTTATTCTTTAATTTCTTTTAGCAATATTTATAGTTTTAAGTTTTTTCATCTCCTTAGACAAGTTTATTCCTGAGTTTTTTTATTCTTTTTCATGATATCATAAATAGAATTGTTTCCTTAATTGTCTTTTTGCATGGTTCATTGTTAGTGTATAAAAATACATTTAATTTTTTTAAAGAGAGAGAAAGAGAGAGAGGGAGGGAATCAGTTTTATTGATCTTTCCATCTGGCTTTTGTTTCTCTGACACTTCCTTGTGTATGTGGTGCTGGGGTTTGAACCTGGGTTCTCGCACCTGCCAGGGAAGCGCTCCTACTGCTGAGCCACAGCTCCAGCCCCTACATCATTTTATATAATTTAAGATATTTTAGAGAGTATAAAGGGAGATGGAAATTAAAAAAAAAACTAGAATGAACTATTTGGAGAAACTGCTTATTACTTTAAAGATAATTCTTAAGATGATTTCAAACTTATGAAATAATGTAATTGCATAACATTTTAATAGAACTATTCAATTGTGGTGATAGATATGTAATTTTCTCATTCTGGGAGTTTTTCTAGGTCTTGGTATTTTGAAATTTAACTTTCTCTTCAACAGTGATAAAGCTGGAACGGATGTGTTGAGTTACGTCAACAGCAGTCCTACTGTTGAGCGGAAACGTATGAGCCACATACATACTTTACATTTTTTGTAATTAGCCACATGCCAAATGGAGGAAAATCCCAGGTGAAATTAATTTTAATATGCCCTATTTAACCCAATATAATTTGTTTTATTTTGGCATGTCATTTTAACAAGCATCTTAAATACTCTTTCAATGCCATTTGATAAGCTTTAATTCAATATATTTAAAATATTAAGGTTTTGTGAAATTGACTTTTGAGGTTTTTTTGTTCACTAGTTCTTTGAAATACAGTGTGTATTTTACGCTTACAGCGCGACTCACTTTGTACCAGCCTCATTTCAAGCGCTCAGTAGAAACGCGTGGCTAAGGGTATGGAGTGCCTTCGGAGTTCTGCACGTCTTGCATTTGTAGGAGCAGAACTTTGTACCCGTGATATCACATTATGTAATATTTGGATGTAACTCAGCATAGTATTTGCAAAGACCCTCCAAGGAGGCAGAGGTTGGAAGTAGATGATAAGTGTAGCGGCCGTTCCACCTCTCGCTGGGCGTTTGGATCTACTGATGGCCCTGTAGAGTTCTTGGATAGATTGCTGTATTCGCAGTGCTTGTCACCTCCTGATTCTTTCTTTAAGTCAGAAACTTATTCTTCCAGCAATGTTCACTTAGTACTTAATGCAGTTGCCAATCATTTCCAAATAATAATTCAAATATTTGGCCTCAGCTAAACATTGTATGTTAATTTTTTGGAAAGCAATGTGGAGGATCCTCAAAAAATTAGGGATGAACCCTCCGTATGATCCATCTATCCCTCTCCTGGGTATTTTCTCAGGGGAGTTGGAATTAGCACATTACAGCGACACAGCAAAATCTATGTTCATAGCAGCTCAATTTACAATAGCTAAATTATGGAATCAACCCAGATGCCCCTCACTGGATGAATGGATCCAAAAACTGTGGTACATATATAACCTGGAGTTCTACTCAGCAATAAAAAACACTGATATTGCAGCCTTTGAAGGTAAATGGATGGTGAAGGAAGAAATCATGCTGAGTGAAATTAGCCAAACCCAGAGTCAAGGGTCGGATATCATCACTCATCTGTGAAGGCTGGAGCTAGACCCAGGCCTGTGTAAAAGATGGTCAACTCTCATGTATTAGACCCAGCAAAGGCGTAGTGACACATAATCTAGGGCATTCTTAGAGATGTATCGGGAAGGAGCGGGAAGAGGACAGGGGGAGGAACAAGGGTGGGAGAATAGGGTGGGAGATAGGGGGTAAATCTAATTTAAGAATATATACATATCATATTGTTTTGTTGGAAAAATATAAAAATGAATAAAAGAGAGACAGTGAGAGGAAGAGAGGAAGAGAAAGAGTCACTTTTATTTATTTCTCATCTGGTTTTTGTTTTTCCAATACTTAGTTGTGTATGTGGTGCTGGGAGAACTGAACTTGAGATTTGTGCATGCCAGGCAAGTGCTCTACAACTGAGCCATCTCTCCAATACATATAAGTTATTTTTAAATAGTTTATATATACCTCAAAATGATAAGAAGGCATATAGTAGAAACTGTCTTTTACTCCTGTGCCTTGTCTTCTCAGTTTCCAAATTTCCAGCGTATAGCCATCGTTACGCTTCTCCTTTGTTCTTTAGCTAGTGACACTTAAGCGTCAAGGTATTCTATTTGCCTACATCCCTTCTAATGCTCTCCTTTGAGGTTCAAGTTTGCAAATAAGTCTATTTTTGTAATCTTTGCAAGAATAAGATATTTTCTAAGTTAACACCATTGCCTCTTTCGATTTCGAATTTTCCCCCTTCATTTCTGTGGCAAAGGAGCTGTTGTACCCAATTTTGGGATCTAACCAAAGGAAGTTGACTTAGGGATACGTTTAATTTAGATTTTAAAGGACATATTTATATGCTTTGTAGCTACTTCATGTGCATGTAAATTATTGGCATTAGGGGTTGCAGTAGTGGCTCAGCAATTACAGCACTTGCCTGGCATGTGCAAGGACTTGCGTTCAAACCACAGCGCCACACATACAACTAAGTGTCAGAAAAACAAAACCCAGATGAAAAAAATCAATAAAGTTGATTCCTCTCTTCCTCTTTCTCTTCCTCTCTCTCTTTCTCTGAAAATATTATTGATATTATTAGCAGCAATTCCGATCTAGGAGTAGATTCCGGGACTATTGCTACTTTCCAGGGTGCTGAATCACCCTCATGAGATGTAGGAGCAGCGCCAGCAATTGTGTTTCCACATGGACATCACTGGGGGAAAATTTATAATAGGGAAGAAATTAAGCTTAAAGTGTAGATTATCAAAAAATAGTTTGTGAAAACTTATTTCAAACATCAAATTTGTAAAATTATATGTCAATGACTTGATTCTTCTTGACATCTGATCAAAATTAGCACTCTCCCCTATCATGAATGCACTTGATGGCATAGTACATACGATTATAAAGGTACTAGATTTTCTTCTGATGAGAATTATGTAAAATAACATTTGTCAAAACTTTCGGTTGACTTGTAGAATACAAATCAATAGTGACCCAAAGAGTGACATTGACTAAAAAGGAAGTCACAAATTCCATGCACCCCAGTGTACTGATTTGTGTTTAGCATATTTCATAAGCTGGCCTTGACAAAGTCTGATGCTTTTTTGGGGAAATGGCACCCCAAATTGCTACTAATGCAAGAAATGATCAGCCATGCTAGATGGATTCATCTGTATAGTACATCCACATAAAATGATAAATTATTCTCATGCAATGAGGCAATAAAAGATTAAGCAACCAAAAAAGTCAGAAAGTGAGCATTGCAAGTATGTGCCATATATTCCAAGTGGGAGTGTTGTCTTTCTTTTATTTTTATTTTTTAAATTTTTTTATTTTTGAACAACCATACAAGTTTTTAACAAAATAATATAAAATATTTATATATTCTGGATATTGCAATTACCCCCAGGAGTGCCCCCCCCAATTACCCTCCCTTATCCCTCCCTTCCCCTTCCCACAATATCTCTAAAAAAGTATTAGTTTGTAAAACATTACATCTTATCTGGATTTAACACATGCTAATAGACCAACTTTCTCACTGTCCAGGGTCTAGTCCCCACCTCCATAGATGAGTGGAGACATTCGACCCTTTGTTCTCTGGGTTAAGCTGATTTTACTCAGCATGATCTCTTCCATAGCCATCCATTTACCTTCAAAGGCTGCAATATCATTGTTTCTAATTGCTGTGTAAAATTCCATGGTTTAAATGAGTCCTAATCTTTCTTTTATTTTTTATAAAGAGAGAGAGGGAAAGTGAGAGAGAGAGAGAGAGAGAGAGAATCAATTTTATTTTGTTTTTGATGTGCCTTTGTTGCACAGATACTTCATTGTATATGTGGTGCTGGGGTTTGAATCCATGTCCTCGCACATGCCAGGCAAGCACTCTAACCACTGAGCCGCTGCTTCAGCCCTGAGTGTTTCCTTTTACTTTAAATTTTGTGGTGTTTTGGAAATTGTCTTATGTCCTCCAATCACCTGACTAAATTATCCATCTTTTCACCTTAAAAAAATTCTTGCCTGATAACTCCAACGTCTACAACGTGTACAGCTCTGTTCATATTGTCTGTTTTTTCTCTTGGTTTTCAGTTATTTGGTTTTATTGCTATGTATGCCTACTAAGTTTTTTTTTTTTAATGCCAGACATTGTGTAAGAAAAATTCCAGAGGTGCTGGAGATGTTGTCTTTTTCCAAACAGTGTAAAGCTTTAATTTCCCAGGCACATATCATATTAGACTTGGATGGCAAGCCTTTAGGTAGGGGCCAGAAGGTAAATATTTTATGTTTTATAAGCCAAGAGTTTATACACACACACACACACACACACACACGTACACATACACACATGCACGTGTACACTCATATGCATAGTTTTTGTGCAGTTTTACTAATGAAATTAAAAATATAATCATAGGGGCTGGAGTGGTAGCTCAGCAGTTATGGTGCTTGCCTGGCATGCATGAGCATGTGGATTTGAACCCCAGCACCATGTACACAGTGAAGTTTCAGAACCATGAAAGCCACGAAACACTAAATAAAATTGACTCTTTTTCTTTCTCACTGTCCCTCTCTTTTTTTAAAAAAAATATATACATATATATGTATATATATGTATATAATCATAATTACTAAGAATTATTTTTGGTAATGTAAGTCTAATTATAAAAATAGTGTTCTTTCCTGGGATGACATTTTGTTTCATTGGAATTCAGATCTAGTGTTCCCTTTCATCTGCAAAGTTTCACTTATCAATGCCAATCTGCAAGGAGATTTATGTATTTCAAGTATATTTATGTATTTGGAAAATGTCTTTTTAAACAGGCAGGTATTGCTTAGTATTAATATAGTGTTAAAATGTAGGTCATATTAATTTCTTAAAAGGTAATTATAGAATTCTGTCTGATTCTTATTAACATGAGGAAAATATATCCACTTGCTATTGTTTGGATAGGATTTGCCCCCCAAAAGTTCATGGACCCAATGTAATGGTATCAAAGAGGTGGTGGGCCCTCATGGCAGGTCCTCACATCCTGGAGGCAATGTCTTCTGAAGAGATTAATACTTTAATCCCCCTTTTGTGGGAGTGAGTTGAATCTCACAGAAACAGATTAGAGAGTGGGCTGTTACACAGGGGGTTGACCCATCTGTCCCTTGTTCCAGGTGATCCTCTCTACCATGTTTTGATGCAGTCAGGGGCCCTCACAGGATGTAGAACCAATGTCATTTGGGTTCCACCAGAATGGTGAGCAAATAACCCTCTTTTAAAAATATACGTAAGGGGGCTGGAACAGTGGCGCAGCGGTTGCAGCACTTGCCTGGCTTGCGCAAGTACTCGAGTTCAAACAGCAGCACCACATACACAACGAAGTGTTGGAGCAACAGAAGCCACGTGAAAAACTAAATAAAATTGATCTCTCTTTCTCTCTCTCTCTTTTACTGTCCCTCTCTCTTAAAAAATTATTTAAAATACCTCAGTGTTGAGCACTTTGTTACTTGACACAAATTTGACTAAGACACCACTGAGGTTTAGCATGTCAATGCTTCCTGTTTTCGCTTTTACCAGCACAGGAAGTCTCTCAAAGCATCTTGACAATGTTCCTAATTTAAACGACATCAGGTGCTATGTAAATGACTTCATCACACTATAAGTTTCACCATTTTATCTGCTAATTTAAGAGTTAATTAAGAAACACCATCAAATTTTCAGCAAAGTTAGTTTCAGAAAGTTAGTTTCTAGACAGAAGTAAGAAAAGTATTAAATTACTTAAGTTAGTTCATAGGATACACAATCAATATACAAAAACAAATTTATATCTACATACAGCAATAAAAACTGAAAGCAAAATTAATAATTTCATTTATAAATGAATATTAAAATGCTTAGAAACACATTTAAGGAAAAGTCAAAAGCTTGTACATTGAAAAGTAAAAAGCCAGGTTGAGGAAAACTGAAGGTTGAATTAACGGAGAGATGTCATACTTACGAATGCGGAGGAAGACTCAACACTGCAAGGCGGTGTTCTTCCCAAATGGATCAATAGATTTCACACAATCCCTGCCAAAAATCCTAGCATGCTCTTCTGTAGAAACTGATAAGCAGATCCTAAAATGTACACAGAAATACAAAGTACCTAGGGTAGCCCAAAGAATTTTGATTAACGAAAAAGCTGGAACATTTACCCTAGCTAATTTCATGACTTGCATAAAGTGATAATGATCAAGACAATATGGTGCTGACATAGGGTGAACACATAACTTAGGTGCTGCTAAAGGTCTGTAAAGAGCCAGGTAGTGAACACGTGAGACAGTGTGGTCTCGGTTACAGTTCCTCCACTCTGTTACCATTGTGTAAGAGCAACCAGACAGCACACCAACACTGGGAAGGGCCGTGTTTAATAAATGCGATTCGTGAAAAAACAGGAGTAAGCTGGTTTTGGCCTGCACACCATAATTTGTGATCCCTCTTTTACAGCTCAATGGAATGAATTGAGAGTATATGAACCTTTATATTATGGTAAACTTTCAATAAAAGCATCAAGATAGATGAAGAAAAGGATAGTGCTTTCAATAGATAATGTTGGGAACATTGGATATCTACATGCAAAAAAATCAATAAATTGTATAAAAAAGCAAACGAACAGAATTTTACCCCATATCCTACTAAAAATTTATCTCAAAAGGAATCATAGACTTAGAGGAACTTAAATGGTAAAAAAACTCTATAAAAGCATAAAAGAGTTAGCAGTTTACCGATGAGACCAAGAATGCAAGCCATAGAAGTGAAATGTTGATAAGTTGGACTTCATTAAAATTAAAAATTTATGTTTTAAGCGATATTAAGGAAATTAAAATACTTTTATTTAAAGTGGTAACTCACCTTCGTGTCTGCGCTGCTTTGATTGCGAGAGAAGCTGAACATTTTCTCGTGTTTACTGCCATCTGAATGTGTTTATGCATATTTGGTGACATATCTGTACACACTTTACTGAAATACTGTACTGTATTTCTGATGTTGATTTGTGCATGTGTTGTCTAAATGATAGTCATATCCTTTATCATACAGAGTTTATAAATATATACAAGCATTCTGAAAAAAAAGAAAATTAAAAGATACACTTCAGATCAAGAGAATATTTTACAAATCATGTATCTGATAAAAAATCTGGAATCTGTAAAGAACTCTTATAATTAAAAAATAAGACAACCTAATAAAAGGGAAAAAGACTTGAACAGATCTTTTATGAAAGAAGACATATGAATAGCTAATGAGCACATGAAAAAGTGCTCGAAATCATTAACTACCAGCGGAATGAGAACTAGAATCACCATAAGATGCTAGCGTGTACCTGTCAGAAATGGCTGTACCAGCAAAGGCTGAAAGTATGAACTCTCGGCATGGCATGGATGTGGAGAGGTTGAAATTCTTTTTTTTTTTTTTTTTTTTTTTTTAGAGAGAGAGAAGGACAGTGAGAGAGAGAGGAGAAAGAGACAGAGAGAATCAATTTATATTGAGTTTTTCACATGGCTTTCGTTGCTCTGACGCTTAGTTGTATACGTGGGTGCTGGGGTTCGAACTCGTGTACTTGTGTATGCCGGGCAAGCGGCGTAACCAGCGAGCCACTGCTCCAACCCTTGAAACTGTTATATGTTGCTTCTGGGAATGTTAAATGGTGCAGCTGCTTGGGAAAACAGTTTGACAATTCCTTTAAAAGTTAGGCATGAACTTACCGTATGATTCCCCGACCCATTTACATTTTAGGAATGTAGCTAAGAGAAATGAAAACTGAAGTCCGCCTCAGGATTTATGCATGAATGCTCATATTAGCAATCTTTGTAATAGTCGCAAAGTGAAAACAACCCAAATATCAATACATGTACAAATAGATGAACAAAATGAAATACATATATTCAAATGGAATGCTGCTCAGCATTAAAATGGAATAAAATACCAGTATAGGCCACAGCATGTGCAACCTCAAAAGCATTATTGGAAATGAAAGAAGCTGGATGAAAAACATTATATACCGTATGATTCTATGTATGCAATTATAGAATGTCCAGAAAAGGCAAGTTCAGAGACAGAAAGCTGAGAGCCTCTGTTAAAAGCCTGCAGTGGAAATGCAGATTGCTAAGAATGAGCTTGAATGAAAAGACGAATTTGGATAGTTGAACAATTCAATAAATTTAGTAAGTCACTTATCTACTTAACAAGAGGCACATTTTGTGGCATGTAAATTACATTGCAATTAAACTATGAAAAACAGAGATGTTTTCTTAATAAGATGTCTCAATGTACCTACTCTAGGTCTAGTCTATGCTTTGACCATGGCTGGGATTTCGTCAACCCACTCTGCCGTCCTTAGGGTGCTGGCCTCATCCTTATGCCACCTCTCCACGGTTAAGGCTACTACTCAACTATGCATCACCCTCAGACTCTCAGACAGGGAGGAGGAGGAGAAAGAGTCCGGAAAACAAGCCTGCCTGTAGGCCCTTAGCAGAATCCTACTTACTTCTTCATGGACAGACCTTTTAAACATAGAATTTTCCAGCCCTGCTCTAAGGAGCACTCAGACAGAGGTGATTTTCAGAAAGGCAGGAAGCAGGGTTGGGAATGGGTGTTGGGCTACCCAGCCAATAGTTTCTGACTCTTTTTTTTCTTTTTTCTGAATATTTATCAAGCTTAAATAATAGATGTCATTATAAGAAAGGGGATCAAACTATGTGTGCAAATAATTTATGGAGAAAAGGTATCAGTGGTATCTGAATCATTCTAAAGATATAAAATGATTTTTTTTTACAACCACATAGCTGTGATTGTTATTACCGTGTCTCTCTATTACAAAAGTCCAGATTAAACTTCACAATGACAGGAAGAGCCTCAAGACAAATATTAGAATAGCTGCAATTTTCATTTTTAAAGTACTTTTTGTTTTATTAAGAAAGCACGTTTAGATGGCTGATCTAAATAGTTGGCAAAAAACAGAAAGAAGAAACAAATACTGTTTTATTTTAATGAACCAGGTCCAGACTTGCCTTAAATTCCTCTGTCGGTCTTTCATGGGAAAGGTGTTAAATGTTTTAGGCATTTGTTTTAACTCTAAATATAACCATCTAAATTTGTCCCCCGACTTCCAGTTGAGGGGGCTCATTTGTCTCATGAGTCCTTAGCATACCTTTTCCCAGCCCCAAGTTCGAGGGTGTCCATGTGGGTAGCTTGAAATGAACTATGGGGGAGTGTTTATCAGCTCTTTCTCTTCCCGGAGAGGAAGCAACTGCTCCATGCTCTGCTCACTGTCTGCATGACATACCCAGAAATAAATTCCCCTCCCAAGTTCAACCATGAACCCCCCAAATGGATCAATTTGCTTTTTCCTTGGGAGGTCATTTTCTACCTAACTTAACACCAGCACCAACATCATCAGTGGAATCAAGGTGGCCAGCAGCATTTTAGAGCTGTGAAAATATTGGGACGAGTAATTTGAAGGGGGGTGGATGAAAATAAACTCATTGCCAAGTCATTTTATGCCAGGGATACAGGAAATCTTTTGGCAGGAAAACTCTCATTGGCATTAGTGAGGCCGCCGTGCCCTGGATGCTGCGTCTAGAGGAGAAAAAGTGTCCACAGCTCTGGTCCATCTTGCCTAGGACATGAGGGATATTTGTTTCCTGGATGTTACTAGGAATCACTGTCAGGGTACACACGCCTTACAGAGGAACTGTACACCACTTCTCCTGGTGTCCAGAATGATAGCATCACCCTTGATGGCAGGTGTCCTTGAACAACTGTGGCAAGGAGTATAATGGAGGCAGAGGGTGGCGGAGCACCACGATTCAATCTGCAGCAGACCTGCAATACAATTTTGCAGTCAACCAGATTGTTCTAGACCTGAAGATCATCCTCTTCTAAACTTAGAATCTGAGGAAGCTTCTTTACTAAAAACATATCTGCCACTGTCCAGTGAGGCAGGAGACCCTTGGGCCACCTGTCACACACGCTATATGTATCAAAAGACTATTGCTCTTGGTAGAAATAATCGAATGAGATTACTTAAATGATATCAGATCTGTTTTTTAAACAGCTAAAGTCACAAGTAAGTGACTAATGCGTGTCATAAAAGTGGGCACATTGAGAACACCTCTGTCAGATGCTCCCCCACTTCATCTAGCAAGGTGTGGTTTGGTCTCTGCTTGGATGTTCCCAGTGGTTGGAACCTTAAGACCTCACAAAGCATTCCTTCTTGTTCTCAGACAAGCTTGAGTTCTTCCTTGTATTAACTTATAATATGTCTCTGTGCAACTTCGTCACTCTTTGGTCCTAGATTGGATCTTGAGGAATTGGCTTTCAACTGTTATCCTACCCCTCTCCCCCAAGGCTTCTCCTGTGACCCAATAATTCAAAAGTGTGATCTGACTTTGCAAATCCTTTCCACCTCCAGGCTGCACCTTTCCAGAGGTTCTTACATTATTTAGCAAAGAACTAAAGAAAGCACACTGGGTGTGGTCTGGTCAGGAACGGATCCTGTGTGTGGTCTGGGGTCTGTAACCCAGTGTCAACCACAGCTCATTCGAAATGTCAGACAGCTAAAATTCCTATTTCATCAAATGTGATCCCTATCCCCATTTTCTACTTGTATAGTTGAAACTTAAGGGAAGAACTTTACATTTATTCCAAATGATTTGTATTATTTTAGATTCGATTGAATGTTTCTGGAAATCAGGACATTTTCCAGTGTTGTGTGTGTGTGTGTGTGTGTGTGTGTGTGTGTACCAGGGATTGAACCCAGCAGCACTCAACCACTGAGCTACATCTCCAGCGCAGTGTTGAATTTTTATTCTGAGACAGGTTCTCTCCAAGTTGTCAAGGGCCTCACTTTGTTGCTGAGGCTGGCTTTCAACTTGGGAGTCTCCTGCCTCAGCCTCCTGAACCTCTGGGTGTGGGCTTCGAAGGCTTATTTTTAACACTCAAATAACTATTTTTTTTCTAACTTCATATCATTTGAAAATTTAATAAAATACCTTCTTTTCTCATGAAAGTCATAGGTAAATATTTTAAAAGCATGATCAAGGATAGAGTCCTGTAGTATACCACCAGAGACCTACCTATGGGTGGATGGGACTTGATTCAGTTGCTTCTCACAGTCACAAATGCCCTTCATTGTCCTTGGATCCGATCCACCTACAAGGACATCATGCATAAGCATGTTCCTAACAAACCCATGGCAACTTTTATTGATCACTTCTGGCCATTCTGTTCAAAATGATTACATAAACGAAAATCGGATTCTCATTGTAAAATACAGAAATAAAAAGACTGTTCCATCCTCACTACGCTCATCTAATTTCAAACCCTTCCAATAGACAACAATGATGCTTACCCTTCTGGATACTTTTTTTTGTTTTTTTTAGAGAGAAAGAGGGACAGTGAGAGAGACAGAGAAAGAGAGAAACAACTTTATTTAGTTTCTCACATGGCTTTAGTTGCTCCAATACTTAGCTGTGTACATGGTGCTGGGGTTTGAACCCGGGTCCTTGTGCTTGCCAGGCAAGCACTGAAACCGCTGAGCCACCACTCCAGCCCTAGATACTTTCTAATACATTTACATATTTCTATAAGAATATACATATTACTTAATAATGTATATTTGATAATGCTCCATATCACATCCTGGAAAAAAAATCCCCAAGGCTCTTTTATGATAGTACACGTTTTCTTTAATGGCTTCAAAATAGTCCTGCATTTACCACTGTTTACCTTATTATTCCCCTATTGATGGACATGTAGGTTATTGCAAAGTTTTTGCTTCTATAAACAGCACTGCCATAAGCATCCTGTAATCTACATCTTCAAGCAAATGGAAATAATCCATGCAGTACTGCTAGAAATAGAATTTCTGCATTAAAATTCATGCACATTTTAAAATCCTGATGAATTTTTCTTCAACTTGTATTTCAAGAGTGTATAACCTACCTATGCAGAGTATGACCCTCTGATCAACAGAAGTGGCTTGATCTGGGACTTGTCAGAAATGCAGAACCTCAGGCTCCATCTAGATCTGTTCAATGAGACTTTGCCACTAACTGAATTCCCTAATGACTCACACATTCATAGGTGCATAAAACTTTGATAAGCACTTTCTCTATATTCTTTTCCTCACTCAAACAAGAGATTATCTGTCTTTTCAATTTGTCTCTTTCCCCTTTGTTTTCCAAGTACTTAGAAACGATTAATCTAATAGCATTCCCTGGATTTTTTTTTTTCCTGGGATCCCTGCTTGGTGTACGTATTGACAATTTGTAGAATCTACCTTTTATGAATATGGGAAATAATATCTCCACTTCTCTCATCTTTTGGTGTGCCTTTCAATTTCCAAGAGTCCGTTAGGATAACTTATAATCATGGGATATATTCGGGCTGCTGGCTCCTTTTGTTTTCTGGGACATAACTGATCTGGGCTGGGAGACCTACACTTATGTAGAACAATCGGATCGGCAAGTCCACAGACCATCTGGAGGTGTGAAACACCAGAAGGGCCACCAGAAATACGTGTGCTACTTTTGAGAACTGCGGCTTCCGGCTAGTCTTTAACAGGGGTTCATGGAACCTGCACTGAAGTTCTGCTGGTTGCTTCTTTAGTTGATTTTGCCATCTTGTCTCTTACCTCGTGCTCTGACTCTGGCCAAGAGCTCCTCTTGCTCCTGTCTCGGGAGACGTGAGGCAGAGTTGGGCCCTTCGGATTGGATTATTCCTGGATTATCACCTAATGTGACTGTGTGTACTGGCTTGTAAGCCACTCTTTGACTACAAAATTCACAAAGTACTGATAAATATTTATTCGCTGTCCAACTGCATCCTGGAATACTTCTTTCATACACAGCAATTTGCTTAATCCTGAAAACATCCCTCTAAATGAGATGCATGTCATTTTCCTCAATGGGAATTTGGAGACTGAATAAACCATAGCAGATGCAGAAATCTGACTTGACTCTTCAGTGCCACTTAGACCTCCCTTAGAGGTGACCAGGGGCATTAGAAAGGGGCTCAGCAGCATTGAGGACTTTACACGGATAAAGTCACTTTTCTTAAGTAGTAAAGTATTACAGAAAACATTGATAATTATGGAGTTAGTAAATATAAAAACTAAAACTAAATGGCTTTGTCTATAAACATAAATTACATAATTGGATCTATTTTGCTTATATGGATACTGTGTCCTAGGGAGCTTAAGGATCAGAGTTGACCCTGGTCCCTCTTCCTAGGTTTCCCTAGAATAAGACAAAGGAAAAAGCAATTGTATTTCTTTCTTTAGAGAGAGAGAGGAACAGTGAGAGAGAATCAATTTTATTTAGATTTTCATGTGGTTTTTGTTGCTCCGACACTATGTTACATATGTGGTGCTTGAACTTGTATCTTCAAGCATGCCAGGCAAACACCTTAACCACTGAGCCACTGCCCCAGCCCTAATAACCACGATTCTTAGCCCTTGTAAAGAGGTTGCTGTAGACAGAGGGCTGCTGGTTCTCTATTAAGTGGAAAAACTCGCGGTTCTTCTTTAGTCTCCCCTGTGTCCTTAGTGACAGGCTCTGCGTGCACAGATCAAGTTGTCTAGGAAACTCTGTCCCTCTAAGCTACTGGTCTCCCTTCTGCGTCTGACACTCAAACACCGCAGGGACCACACACACGTGTCCACATATTTGGGGCCTGTACTGACTGCAGTTTTAAAAGAAGTCTCAAAGTGAAGTCAACTTTAATGAGAAACGCACATTCCTGTTTCAGTACTTTTTGGTTGATTGGATGATGCATGTTCAAGACCCTGGTGACCACCAACGAAGGAACAGTCACTCTCATTTATTAAAAGATTTCCTGCAGGCGAATGAGCCTGGCTTCTAGAATACCATTGCACACTCAGCATTAATTTACAGGCCAGAATCATCTGGAAAAGTTTGCAAGGCTTGTATTTCTTCAAAGGGCTTTGGGGTATTTTTAAATTTTGGTCCCCTCACTAATGCACTTTCTATATAAATATATTAGTTAGTCATACTCTGTTGGCTCAATTGGCTTGGCCATTATAAAATAAAAAGAGAAAAGGAAGATGGCAATGTAAATATATATTTTAAATGTACCCTCCCCCATAAAAGGAATAAAAACAAACCGATCCCCTAAGGTATTGGCCCCTGTTAGAAAATAACCCTCCAAGGAGATCTTCAGTAGAAAATTTTACAGGGAAGACAACAGATCTTATGAAATTATGGGAAAAAAGTTTCTTGTGAGATAAGAAAGAGGAGTAGGGCTGGGGGGAATTACCATAGCCCCATATAGTGCTCTTGGGAAAAGAACCCAGAAGATTTCTACAAATGCAAAATGAAGTAATGGCTTGAACAGTTTTAAAAATTTCTTAAATTAAAATATCAAGCACTTGTTTAAATTGTTCAAGATGATTTAATAAAAAGGTAACATCATGAATTTTGTACACATACAAAATGAAAAAGTGTTAAGGAGCTTAACTCCTTAGTTAATAAGGGAAGCATTGAGATTCTAGAACCAACTTCAAGGTGTTTTTCAAAGAGGATGTGTGTGCGGACCACGGAATAAATTCACAAATGGATGAAAAACTGCCCATTTCTCCAGGGTGAGGGAGAGAAAGAAATGGTCCCTCCACCAGACGGAATTGATTCACAGGTCTATTGACAGAAACTTTTTGCAGCGCATTTGAGGGTTGTAAAATAGCTCCGAAACCTCATTGTCTTGGAGCACCCAAGGGCACAGATGCAGACAACCCAAAATGAAGCGACCTGAGCAAGGTTTTCCACTGAGGTATCCGGCCATCTGTTGGTAGAGTTCAGTCTTTCACAACGCTTTTTTCTGACATAGATAGCAAAATAAAGCACTTTTCTGAACGATTCCTCTGACCGTCTCACGCTCTTACTTGCGTATCTGAAGCAGATGTAGTCTTATCAGATGAAATCTCATTCCCAACAGTGCAAGGGTGCACGTGCACTTTTGAACCGCGGAGTCTCACTTTTATTTGCAGGAGAATACGACAGCGGCCCTTGAGGGTTAGGCTCACACCCTGGAGTGTGTGTCTCCTGTGACAGAGGAAGACCTCAGACACGAGGGAGCCCTGGATGGAGAGGGCAGCAGGCTTTGAGTCCTCAATAGACCTCTGGGATTGTCACACGCTGTGTCAAGAAGCATTTCAGGGCAGGCGTGGTGACACATGCCTGTTATCCCAGGGATCTGAGAGACTGAGGCAGGAGGATCACCAAGTTCAAAGCCAGCCTCAGCAACTTCATGAGGCTGTAAGCATCTTAACGAGACCATGCCTTAAAATAAAAAGAAAAAGGGCTGGGGATGTGGCTCAGGGGTTAAGTGCTCCTAGGTTCAGTCTTGGGTATCAAAAAAAGAGACATTTCAAACATTTTCATCGTTTCTGGAAATTTATTTGTAAATTCTTCTAAAACCAGGAAATATTATTTTTTTCTTTTATCAAAGCTTCAGATTCATTTGCACTTCAGATTCATGAGTCACTGATTTGTTTCTTTGTTTAACTGTCTGCTCCAACAGCTGCGTATACTTGACATTGAATTCCTTGCTACTCATCTCTCTCTCTCTCTCTCTCTCTCTCTTTCTTTTTTGGGAAGGAACCCAGGGCTCATGCTAGGCAAGTGCTCTGCCCCTCAGCTACATTCCCAGCCCTCTTCATTTGTTTTCTATAATTTTTTAAAATCCTGAGATTCGAATTCCCTTTCTACTGCCACTAACAACAGTAAGGATATTGTTCAAATGTAGCTCTCTTGCTCCCATCAAAGCTGTTTCCTTCAAGGTGATTCATATCCTTTGAAAAATGTGCAAACATTTATGCCATTACTAAAACACAAGCAAGTTTGAGCGGTACCCAAAGCCAGGAGTGAATCAGAGCAGCGACCTCATTAGCACTGCATTTTGCTAAAGGGACCTGGAAGTTTCCTATTTACCTCTTGGGAATGGCAGGCTCGAGTCAAGTTTAAAACCCAGAGCATTGACCAGGTTCACCTCAAGCCCTTAGAGATTCAGACAGTGCTACCACCAGCAGCCGGCAATACCACCTTGAGGAATATCAAAACTGGCACAGGAAAGCCAGTGCTGTATCTGGGGAAAGTGAAAGAATTTGGAGCTTTTCAGGGCCACAAAACTGCTTCTCTTAAGACTGAGAAACTCCATTGATAGTTGTCATAAAAAGATTTCTTGAAACCAATTCTGTTTTTAAAGGACCTCAATTAGATTGTGTTTACTTTGAACTTGAAACTGTGGACTCTGTTTAAAATTACTCTTTCTTCTTTCTTTCTTTCTTTCTGTCTTTCATAGCAGGGATTGAAACCAGTGGTGCTTAACCCATTGAACCACATCCCCAGCTCCCCTCCTTTTTTTAAAGACAGAAGGACAGTGAGAGAGAGAGAGGAGAGAGAGACAATTAATTTTTATTGAGTTTTTCACATGGCTTTCATTGCTCTGACACTTAGTTGTACACACGGGTGCTGAGGTTTGAACCTGTGTACTTGAGCATGCCGGGCAAGCGCCGTAACTGCCGAGCCACCACTCTAGCCCCATCCCCAGCCCTTTTTATTTCGTTTTTTGAGACAGGACCTTGCTAAGTTGCTCAGGGTCTTGCTGAGTTGCTGAGGCTGGCCTTGAACTTGCGATCCTCCTGCCTCAGCCTCCCGAGTCACTGGGATTACAGGTGTGCGTGACCACGCTGGACTTGTTACCGTCTTTCTAAAAGATAAGACTCTTTGAGCTGTCACCTCCACGCCCTTGATGGGTGTGGTTAAAAAGACTTCACATTTGCAGGATAGTTTATCATGTTTGCAGGAGAGTTTAGTCTGCCTTTCAGAAAACATCTCAGAGCTGTTGAATTGGGCAGGAAAGGGAGAAGCTCTCTTCGTCCTCTTTGCCATCTCTGTTCTCTTTTTCTCCCATTTTCACAATGCTGGCTACAAAAAGCATCTTTCACTCCTGAGGCCCAGCAGCTCATCTACTGCAGGAATACACAATCATACCCCAGTAGCGCAGAGGAATCACGGCTCCTCCAGGTTGGCAGCCTGGGCTGGACCTCCAGCTTCATCCATCACTAGCCGCGTGGCCTGGGGACAAGTCACTTCATTGCTCTGTGTGGTTTTCCCACTTGGAAAACAGAGATGATAACATTAGTACCTACCTCAGTGGGTTAGTTTAGAGATTAAATGCACTCATTTTTATAAAGTACCTTAGAACACAGTTTGGCATTCAGTACAGGTCATAGAAGTATATTTTTATTTCAGTAATTAAATTAAAATAATTGATTTTCACTGTGAAGATTGGAAAAAATGGTAAATATTCATCCGTATGAAATTGGTTCAATCAAACACAGTGCATTCATACAGGTAAAAGTGTAAAACAGTATGGAGACTGGAGCAGTGGCTCAGCGATTAGTGCTTGCCCAGCATACACAAGTACACGGGTTCAAACCCCAGCACCACGAACACAACTAAGTGTCAGAGCAACAAAAGCCATTTGAAAAACTCAATAAAAAAATTGATTCTGTCTCTCTCTCTCTCTCTCTCTCTGTCTCTCTCACTGTCCTCTCTTAAAAATAAAAAAAAGAATGAGACAGATTCCCCTGTCTAGAACAGATCTCCAAGAAAAAAATACACATGCATACACATATACATGTGTGCCTAGGAAATAAGGTCCAGAAAAGCATTCAGGTAGCGATTATTTACCATTGCTTCTGAGAGGTATGAAGAGTTGGGAATTCGAAGGTGTCCTTTGTGTATGCACCCCTTTGGAGCCATTAAAATTTGTAATCTGGCTTTCAGGTTTTGTTAATTGTGATTTTGTTAAGAAAAAAATGGATTATTGAGAAAGATTAAGGACATGAACTTAATTGTGTGACCTGAAAAAACGCAGACAAGAGGTTCTGAAGTGCTCTGTTGCTGTCTTTTGTGTTAAACACAACTTCCGTGTTTTCTCTGGGAACTGTAGCAGCTCTGAAGTGCCTCAGCTCTCCCCCTCTTCAGATTTTGGGCCAGGACACATCAACAACATTCTACTACTGTCAGTGCGATGGCACACGCCTATAATCCCAGTGGCTTGGGAGGCTGAGGCAGGAGGATCACAAGTTCAAAGCCAGCCTCAGCAACTTAGGCCCTAAGCAACTTAGTGAGACCCTGTATCAAAATAAATAATAGTAATTTTAAAAAGGTCCAGGGATGTGGCTCAATGCTTAAGTGCCTCTGGGTTCAATCCCTGGTGCCCCCCAACCCCAACCTACTACTTAAAGGTATGAAATTCAATATGCTTTGCCCTCCCTATTCCCTCTCAGGAGCATTTTCGTTTATGAGCGAGCTGACTCAGTGGTAAGAGGTTGAACTAGACGATGAACTCAGACAGTGGGTGGCATTCAGGGAAACATGGCTAGGAGTTCCTTAAAAACACGAAGACGGTTGCCTCAGGTCTTCCCCTGTCCATTTGCTCCGATGCACATAAGTCCGACTATTAGTTGCTCCATAGAGTTAAGCTAGAGACTCCAGGGACAGGGATGATGATGAAGAGGGAATCTTTATTCATAGATTAAAAACTTTAAGGGGCTGAGGGTTAGGAGCTACCACAGTAGTGGATGTGCATTTCAGAGGTGGGGACCAGTAGTGAAAACGACATTAGGTTGGTTGAAATTGGCTTTGGATTCTGACTCTGAGGATATTACAAGTTCACCTTGGAAGTGAAATTTGTGTATCTATCTTTCTATCTAACTATCTCTATCAGCTATATATCTACCATTCATCTATCTCTATCATCTCTCTCTCTTCAGAGCCCAGAATAACACCAGACACATAGTAGGTCCTCAATAAATCTTTGTTGGAAAATGAATTGAATGAGGTCAAGTTACCTGGATGTTGGAGGTCTCCAGTGTATCTTAGCTGTCTTTCCTCATTCCCGTAGGGTGTTAGGTAAGTTTCTTCCTGGTGTGTTCCTCGGGAAGGCAGAAGCTTACAGGCTAGGGGCGAGGGTAAGCAACTGCTTTGAGGACTACGATCAAGGGTGGGTTAATGGATCAGCTTCAGTCTGACTGCGGGTTTCAAACCTTACCACAGGACTCTGTGCTTTTTTACCTATGACATCTACCTGAGCAAAAGTGGAATCAGTGTGGTTCATCAAATATTTGCATGATACCAAGCTGATAGCAAGGTCATATTGTGAGAAAGAAAATTAGGGGATTTTGATTGATTAGCAGTGAGGGACAGAATTAGGTAGGATATTTAGCTGGACAAATTTAAGGTCTTGCATTTGAGTCTAAAAACGTCCTAAAGCACATGACCATACTGGAGGAGACTTTAAGTCACTGAGTTTTTATCTTCAATAAATTCATCATGTACCAGCTTCAAGATTGTTCATATCAATCTGGTCTTGGGCTTTGGCATCAACTCAAATTAGGGCACAGTTCCAATTGACTGTCATGTCTTAAAGCTGCATTCTACTCCCAGAGTCCTGGTTCAAAAACAACATGTGAGACCCTGGCCATTGAGATAGGAGCTCTATCATCACGTTTTAAATCCGGATAGGATGTAATGTCATACAACCTAAGGCATTTGTAGAGATGCACTTAGAAGGAGTACAGGGGAGGGATAAGGGTGGGTAACTGGGCGGGGCTTTTGGAGGTAATCTAATTTTCAGAATTTATTTATATATATCATATTATTTCATTAGAAGCTTGTTTGATTGTTTAACAAATAAATTTCTGAATAAAAAAATTATAAAAAATAGCATGCAAGAAGTAATCAGAGTTTAGCGATGATTGGCTGATCAGAATCCGGAAGGGGCTTGACGTGGTGTGTGAAGGGTGATAGACACCATTGAGGAAACTTCACTGGGAAGAAGAACTGAAGGAGAAGGTGTTTCTAGGCTGACAAATGGCACAGAAGTCAGATATGAACTGTAAGTTACCAACACGGGGAGAATTAATAAATATATTTATATCTCATTATAAGAAAAAATTTTTATATAAAAAGATGGGATTCAACCATAATATTTTCCCTTATTGGAAAAAGAAGTCACGTCCTTTTAGAGTGTCACAAAACAAAACGTGGTGGAATATAACTTTGTTAGTATCTGGAGTCCTCGCCACGCATGCTAGCGCATTGTGGGGAAAGGTTTTGAGTTTAAGCAGTCCACAGACTTTGGCAGACTTTGATGCAGAGATTGATCCAAAGCTCCACAGTGAAGTTAGGGACGGGGTGGCACTTAGATGAAATCACAATTAAGGCTCCTTCCAGGTCGAAGAGCTGATCAATT
Organism: Aplodontia rufa; assembly: GCA_004027875.1. Classification (NCBI taxonomy): domain Eukaryota; kingdom Metazoa; phylum Chordata; class Mammalia; order Rodentia; family Aplodontiidae; genus Aplodontia; species Aplodontia rufa. Next base: position 26,158 of record PVKS010006021.1, read on the forward strand.
TATAAACAGGAAAAGCCTGGACTCGGTTGTGATTGTAGCTCAAACCCGGACCTGGGTCCTGAGCCTCTCTTGTCACCGCCAGCCTCCCGCCCACAGCTGGTAAGTGGAAAACCACGCAGTTGCCAAGCAACCGAGGTTTGGATAAATATACCCTCCTTTTTCAGTGTACCAGATAAGCAGCTAAAGGTTTTCTTGCCTATGACTTAATCTTACCCTGTGGATAGACACAAAAATGAGTGAAAAAAATCAAGGCAGGTATGCAGGTAATTCAGGGCAAAACTCTTTGGGTAACCGATCATTTCAAAGCCCTAAGGACTTGTGCAACATGAGTGATTTCTTCATTGCTACACTTTGGATTGGGAGGGGCACAAACTCCCCGAACCCTGGGATTCTCCAGAAACGGGTGTGGAGTAGCCCCAGAGACAGAGAAGAAGCCCACAGGACTGGTGGCAGGTGGGCCACTGTGTTACTTCTGTCACTTGATCATCTCCCCCGTGCAGTTGGTTTGTGAGTTGAGATGTCTTTTTTTAGACCATGGGCCTCTCGGTAGTTGCTAGCAGGACAGTGAGGTCACTTTCTGGCAGCCAAGAGCGGTTGTTTCCCCAATCAGGCTCTGAGCTCTTTGAGGACACTTATTTTTGGTTTCCACAGTGTCCAGAAAGCATATATAGGAGATATTAATTTATCACTATTACAAAGCTATCCTTGAAATCTTGTATATTCACTCGCGCTTCCCAACTGTATGGGCAATAGATACATGTACTAAATATACAAAATCATAGGCACATGCGATCAAGATCTCGAAATGATGCAAACAGATCCTCTGAATGCATTTATTGTGACGCTTCAAAGCTTAAGCCAAGAAAAGCATTTTTCATGAAACAGTGCTAAAATTTTGATATTCATTTATCTAATTTTAGCAAACCATTAAGCTCAAAACTTTTTCAAAAATCCACAGATATGTTTGCATTTAAAAGATGGTGAAGTTTCAAAACATTAAAGGTCTATGTTGCAACATTTTTCCTTTTCTGATTTAAAAAAAAATAACATGTTCCTTTTCAGTGAAGAAAACAATGATCATTTATGCTAATAAGAAAGAACCGTGCGTTTGCAGTTATTCCCAGGGGTGGTGGCCTTTTCCTAGGTTGTGCTAACGTAGGGCCTGGGGTGGGTGACGAGTGAGGGTGGAGGGGCACCCTGAGCCCTGGGGCTCCAGGCTTCTATTCACCCCCTGCTGCTGAGCTGGCTGAAGGGCTGGCAGCTGAGGCACCTGCAGTGACTGCTGCCGCTCCTGTCTCCCATGTCCCCTCCACACCTCCACCAGGGACTCAGGAGAGCCACTCCCAGCCCACACTTCTGCTGTTGCCATTTCTAGAGGTTTTGCATGGCTGGGAGCTCTAGGAGCCATCAGATCCAAGAGGCCCAAGAGCCAGGGCGTTGAGGGAAGTTTTCTCTTAGCCTTGAAAGGCAAATTATTTGAGGAGCGGAAAAGCAAGGTGGGATAAATAGAAGATGAAACTCAGATTCTCTGGAGGCTTGCAGGTGACAGGAAGCTCCCTTCCCCTTAAAATGCACCAAGCAGAGGCATCATTCCCAGCACAGTCACAGCTAGGGCTGAGGGATTACTATCGTCTTTATTTAAGATTAAGAAACGAGCATGCAAAGAGGTAAACGAGTGAGCCGAAACGGGTTTCTTCAGTCTGTTGGATGCAAAGCTATTTCTTCGCCGTTTGACAATGGTTGTTTGGAGAAGATGAAATCAGCAGGAAAAGAGGTTCCATTTAATTAATTCATTAATAATTTTCCGGTGCAGGGGATTGAGCCCAGGATCACACCCATGCTGCCCTTGGCCTCTGCCACGAGTTGTGCCCGAGGCCCCAGCTTCATTGACTTTCAATCTCCACCCTCCCTACCTCTATCTCTTTCATGTGGGTAAAGAGGAAGTTTCCCTTGGTCCCGGCCTGCTCGCCTTTCCTGTTCCTCTGTAGATACCTACGATCCTGAGCTCTTGAAGGGAAAGACTCTATGGTCCTTTTGAACCCCTAGCACTTGGTACAGTGCCTGGCACCCATCGAGGGTCAGAAGGAAGCTATGGAAGAAACCTGTCGTGGTCTTGTCTCCATTAAAATTCATGCCAGAGACCTGGGATTTTTTGTTTTGTTTGATTGTTTTTTGGTGTTGGGGATTGAACCCAGGGGCACTTAACTATGAAGCTACATCTCCAGCGCTTTTTATTTTTTTTATTTTGAGACAAGGTCTTGCTAAGTTGCTCAGGGCCTCATTAAATTGCTAAGGCTGGCTTTGAACTTGTGATCCTCCTATCTCAGCCTCCTGAGCAGCTGGGGTTACAGGTGTGTGCCACCGAGTCCAGTCTGGGCTTTGATTTCGCCAGTGTAACTTGGGGAAGTGAATCAACTTACCTGTGCTTTGATTCTCGGTGAGTAGCATTGAGTTGTGGCTGCTTTACCATCCCTATCGCCCCACACCTTCTGCGTCCACAGGAAGGCTTACATTTCCATAAAGAACAGCAACAACCACCTGAGGACTTAGTTCACAGCACCTGGCAGCACCTGGCAGCTCTTCCATAGCTCAAATTGGAGATGCATGATTTACCACTTTGGAGCAACCTCGCATGTTTCAGAAGGAATGAAGGACGGCGTACGGACACAAAGGTCCAGCACCACTGGTAGACAATCACAGGAACCCTGGAATCAACTTTCAGATGAAAGTAGCCATAGTCAGCCCTCCTTGCTCTTGGGTTCTGCATCCAAGTATTCAATTAGCTAGGAATCAAAAACACTTTTTTAAAGTGTGTTGCTTAGCACACATAGACATTTTTTATTGTCATAATTTCTTGTAATAATACCTTATGACAACTACGTATACAACATTTATACTGTGTGAAGTATTATAAATAATCTACAAACAATGTGAAGTACATGGGAGGCTGTGCACAGGTGATGTGTAAATGCTACTTCATTTTACACAAGGGCCTTGAGCTCATGGGATTTGGGCATGGATGGGAGGCTGGAACCAGTCCCCTGAGAGTCACTAAAATTTGATTGGAAGCCAGCCTGAGTACCTACTAGCAAATACATGTGCTAACTGACTGTAATGTGTACTAAGAGACTTTCTCTCAGGAGGTGCATTATGATGCTCAGAGGATTCTATGTACTTAGAGAGGTGAGAGAACATTGGCTTTCAGAATTTAAAGAACACACACGCTTCTCTTAGGATGATGTGGTACCCAGACAAAATGAGAAGCACTAGACCAAGATGTTCGAATGAGCACATGGGAGAATTTTTAAAAATCCAATTAATTCTTCGTTTAATACGTTGTCTTAGTAACTACTATTTTAAGACACTCAATGCTTGCAACATAATTCATAGCTTTACCAAGGCAGGAGAAAAATAGGAAAAGTTGGTAACTCAAAGTACCTTTGCCAATTAAATGCATTGAGTCATTTTTGATTCTGGGAGCATTCGGTCATGTTCTTTGAGCTGTTAAGGATGGTAAAGAGCACATTGAATTGCTTTCACTTACATTTTCATTCTTTCACAATATTCAGTGTGTTTTGGGGTTTCATCCAACTTGTTTTACCTCCAGATCCAAGATGGATACAAGGAGTGGCTTAATCTTGGGCCTTTACCTTGACAGCTAACGACAAGATAATGCTGCTGGTCACCCTTGTCACCGATTTCCCACAATCCCTGGACAATCTCAGGAAATCCACAAAAGTCAGTGAAGAGATGGAGCCACAAGTTGCACCCCAAAACCTATCAGCACTTCCTTCTTGACTCTTCATAATGAGCAGTCCCTTACTGACAGTGACTAGGTAGATTCACAGCAAACTTCAACGGCTTGTTTAAATTTCCCATACCTGCTGGGCCTCAATGCACATGCCTGTAATCCCAGGGGCACAGGAGGCTGGGGCAGAAGGATCACAAGTTCAAAGCCAGCCTCAGCAATTTAGTGAGACTTTGTCTCAAAATAAAAAACAAAATGAACTGGGGATGGGGTTCTGTGGTTAAGTGCCCCTAGGTCCAAATCCTGGTTAAAAAAACCAAAAAAATTGAAAATTCCCAAACCTACCCTTCGTTGAGCGTCTTGTTAGGTGAAGTTCTTGGGGCAGGCCCTGTTCGTCAGTTACTAAATTGCTCTTCCCAAATCTGTTTCCCTGTCACCCCCACGATGAAGGTTTAAAACCAAACATTTTACTTTAAGTAGCTTTTTGACTAGCTAGGGATGATGATTTAAGGGCGTGGGGCCTGTGAGACAGAGCAGAATTCCGCAGGGACAGTTCTAGGTGACCTTGCTGTCCCCCTCATGGGGACAGATCTCCTTTTCCTCTCACTCCTGCCTGAACGCAGACCTGACATCTGGAGTTACTTGGCCCTCATGAGCTTCTGACATAAAGGAAAGGCCAGGGAGCTTTCGGTGAAGCATGCCCTGACGTCAGAAGCCACCTCTCCACATTTTCAATAAGGGAGGATAAACCTTCATTTGCTCGGAGGCTTCAGTTGGGTTTCAGGTAACTTGCAAAAGCTTCTCCCTATGGGACTGGGTGTTTCACACGCACCCTTCACAATTCCCACAACCCCTGGCAAGGCAGCCTTTGCTCTTCCTGAGGCCTGAAGAGCCTGAATCGCCCCCCAAAGTTACCCTGACTCCAATCGCTTCACGGTGCTCCTTGGTTTGGAAGCAGGGCTTCTTTTTCTGGCCATACATTAATGCTTCAGGGACTCATTGTGGCTTTTTTATTTTTTTAAAGAGAGAAGGACAGTGAGAGAGAGAGAGAGAGCATCAGTTTTATTTAGTTTTTCACGTGGCTTTCATTGCTCCAACACTTTGCTGTGTGTGTGGTGCTCGGGTTCGAACCCGTGACCTTGTGCATGTTAGGCAAGCACTGCAATTGCCGAGCCCCCGCGCCAGCCCTTGTTGCGTTTTATCACATTGTCTCTCTCTGTGCATGTGGACTGTGTGTCAGATTATTCCTACTAGGAACAGGGGGTTGTGGTCCTGTTCTACTACAACCTGCCATTGAGGTGTCCCCTCTGTTTCCTTCTCTGTAAGACACAGGCTGGGTCCATATGCAGAAGTCTCCTCCAGCTCTGAGGCTCTGGGACGGCACTGTCACATCACGGCTTCCTCACCACACCGGGGGTTCTGCCTCGTCTGTTCCAAAACCAGATTGCTCTTCCTGTGGCAGGTAGGTAGCAATCCTGTTAAGCACGGTTTAATTAAAGTTGGCTCTAAAGACCTATAAAAGATGCAAGAAAAGTGTCCTAAAGTACCAAAGGGAACATGTAATGGGGAAATATCAATTCAAGCTCAAAAACCAGAGACCGGGGACTTCTCCTTAGGAGAAAGTTCCCAGACAATAAGGAGTCCTTCTACTGGATGGGTGTCTGTTTCATCTCCCTATGTGACCAGTGCTGGGCTCCACGTCAGGAGTTGCATACTGGTGACTTCAGTGACACAGGACGTAGGGGAGGAGAGAAAAGAGTCAGGAGGTGCTGTCGGAGGTGGCAGGCTCCAAGTGGGAGCCACGGCTGAGCTCTGTTGTGCCGGGCTACTGGAGACTTCAAAAAGCGTAGGAAGGCAAGGGCGAGGAAAGAAGACGGCCAAAGCCTCTCGGGCATGGAGGGGCTCATTTGTGGGACCACAGCTTTGGTCTGCAAGGCTGAAATGAAGGCAGTGTCGGGGGATGAGGCTGGAGAACTAGGGCAGGACCTGGTTACGAAGAGCAGCGTCACCACATCCAGGGTACCAGTGGGCAGGGGGGACCAGGTGGACGATCAGGCTATAACTTTAGGAAGATCAATGCGGAACATGAATTCTGGAATGCAGTCAGCGTCACGCAGCAGCCTCTCCATAATCTGACAGCCATGCCTTGAGTGATATTTATCTAGTGTATGGCTAAGAGTGAGTTCAGTGGCAAAAGTCTCTAGAGGCTAAGGTGATGAGCGTCTACGCTGATGCATGGTAACGGGGACAGAAAGGAAGACACAGTTGTAGGTGGCATTGATGAAGCAGCGAGGCGGTACCCATGGGGATGGTGAGCAAGAACCAAGAATCAGGAACCAAGCCCAGGGGGCAGTTCTGCGGAACCAGGTTTCGAGAGCTGCTTTGGCTATGACAGACTCGGAATGCCATGCGATATCTGAGGGCGAGCTGTGCAGTTGACTGTTGGGCAAGTATGAGTCTAGGGCTTAGAGGAGAAGGGACCATCAGCACTTGCCACAGTGATTCTTAACACTAAGAAACCACCGTCTCTTCCATGTAACAAATACTTAGTAGCGTCCCCACGATTGACAGATAATATACACAAATAGAATTTTAAGAATCCAAATAGTACCAGGTTGTTTCAGTGAGCTTTTTCACTGTTGTGGCCGAAGGACCCAGCAAGAACAATTATAGGGGAGGAAAAGTGTCACTGGGGTCTCAGGCCAACTCCTTTTTTTTGGTGGAAGGGTGTGGTGGGGGGAGGCAGCTCAGGACAAGGCCATCAGGAAGCAGAGACTCCACTCACAGGGGACAAAATGTAAACCCAAAGCCACGTCCCCCATGACCCAGCTCCTCCAGCTATACCTACATAGTTACTACCCAGTTAAACCCTATCGGGGACCAGCACACTGATTAGGTTAAGGCTCTCATAACCCAACCATTTCTTGCATTATCTCGCACATGAACCTTAGGAGGACACCGCATATCTAAACCATAACACGGGCAAAGGAGAAATAAAATGAAAGGAGTATGTTTTAAAAAGCAAAAAAATTTAGCATCCACCTGTTCAAGCCTGACTACACTCAAGGGTTCCTAAAAATCCGTGGATGCCAGGGCAGTCACTGCAGAACGCACTCACTCACTCCCTGCTTCATCATTATCTGTTCATTGAGTGCCTTTTCAGGGTTCCTTTTAGGCACAGGGAGAGCCACGGTGAAGCGACAGAGGCACTGTCTGTGTTTGCAGCAAGTGACAGTCTCTGCGAGGGCAGGAGAGGCAAGCAAGTAAACAGGTGAATAACTGCGTGATTTCTTCTGGGCGTAGGAAATGGCATAGGTCACTAGGACCAAGAGTGACTGGCAGTTGGTGGGGACTGCTTTAGTTGAGAAAGTCAGAGAAAGAGGCTCCCTCTGGAGGAAGCACTGCCCCGCAGGGGAGAAAGCCAGGTGTGTTTGAGGACCAGAAAGAGGGCTGGTGCAGCAGGAATGTAGTGTCCTAAGATGAAATACGGGAAGTCAGCACAGGTCATGGGATGAAGGTCACAGCAGGAAGCTGAGTTCAGTTCTGCTCATTGGGAAACCACTGGGAAGCTTACAGCAGAGATGGGACATGATCTGATGTACATTCTTAAAAGTGTATTCTGAGCTGGGCGCGGTGGCGCACGCCTGTAATCCCAGTGACTCGGGAGGCTGAGGCAGGAGGATTGCAACTTCAAAGTGAACCTCAGAGACTGGAGGAACTGAATATAGAGGAATCATCTCAGAAAGTGATGTCTGACCTCCACGAGATATCCATTTAACTCAGCGGTTCTTCTGGGGGCAACAGCAACATGGGGAACCCAACCTGGGCATCCATGACATGGCATTAGCCCTAGATAACTAAATATATATTCATTTGTTCTGGAATATTTGATAATGTTTCCCCCTTAATTGTAACTCTATATCATCTAGTAAAAAAAAAAAAAAAGTCAGCCTCAGAAACTGAGTGAGGCCCTGTCTCAAAATAAAAAATAAAAATAAAAAGGACTAAGAACCTCTCTCAAAAAATAAAATAAAATAAATAGAGCTGGGTGTGTGACTCAGTGATTAAGAACCCCTGGGTTCAATTCCTAGTACAAAAAAAAAAAGTATATTCCAGAATGTTTCAGATGATGTCAGCATGGAAGACTAGATTTCCCAAGTGACTTTCCCATTGAAACAACTAGCAATTCCGGATAATTTTATAGTTGAACATTTTAAAGATCTTGCAAACAACTAAGGACAAACAAGACACCAAAAGGGAATGAAAGCAGGCATTCCAGAAGCCACATTCCTGAAGCTGGCTTTGGTCCAGAGGGTATTTTCTGGATTTTGAGGACTGAAGCATCTGTTTTGATTGACACTCAGGGCACAGAAAAAGGAGAGGGAGAATTGGGTCCACCCAAAGAGCAAGTAATATAGAAAAATGCATGATCTCAAAGGCATGGACCTTCAGAGAGCAAAGGGGAAACTAAACTACAGTGTGGGAGGGGAAAGTGAGTGGTTCCATACCACCGTGGTGGGAGAGTAGAACAGCGCCTCCACTTTGGAAGACGGTCTGGCAGTTTCTTACAAAAGTAAACATAACCCTTCCCTGGGACCCAGCTATTTTACTTCTGAAGTCTTTGTCCAACAAAAACAAAAACGTCCCCCAAGTGACTTGTATGGAAATGTTCACAGAAGCCTTATTTATAATAGCCCTATACTGAAAATAGCCCAAATGTTCACTGACACCAGAATGGATAAACAGATTGTGGTATATGTATACAACAGAATACTAGCCAGCAATAAAAAGGAATGAAATGCAGATACATGCAGCAGCATGGGTAAATCCCCCTGAATCAGGATAAGCGCAAGAAGGCCTCACCCCAAAAAGCACAGTTGACATGACTGTCTATATAGAAAATTCTATAATAAGCCAAACTGCTCTAGGAAGGAAAATAAATCAGAACAATCGATGCCTCCACTGGCATTAGAGCAGGGACTGACTGGCAGGGATGTAAGAAAACTTTGTGGAGTCCCGTTGATGTTCACCGTCTTGACAACTTTGAAACTTACAAGCTGATAAACTTTTGAAATGTGCTTTTCACAGTGTTTGGATTTTATTCTCCAAAAAGAGAACTGTACAGAAATATCGACTCAGTTCGTGGCATCTTAGGTGCTTTCAAATGCACCAGAAGACAAGACGCTGAAGAGATGGCCAAGTGGTTGGAGCGCTTGCCTGGCATACATGAGGACCTGGGTTCAAACTCCAGCACCGCATACACAACTTGGAGAAGCAAAGGCCAGAAGAAAAATAAATAAAATTGATTCTCGCAAAAAAAAAAAAGGAAAAAAAAAACAGAAGAAGAAGACGAAGAAGTGATGGGGGATAGAGGTGACAGTGTGGGTGAGAAATTAACACATTACTGTGGGGTTTCATGACAAATGAATGGGGGAGAAAAAGAAAGTTTGGAAATGTGCTAGTCTTGATGTTGAGGGCCAGTAGAAGGCAAACGTAATTTGTATCACCCTAAAGGAAGAATTTAATTTCAGTGGTTCTAGGCTGCTAATTTCCTAAAGCAACTGGGAGAAACCAATGCAATTAAAATGCCTGTTGAGCCTGGGGCCAAGGGTTTTCTTAGATCAAGGACTCTCAAACGGGAATGAGTAAACAGACAAAAATCCCCTTAAAATATACAAAGCCAAGGAACCAGGACCGGAAGCCATAAAAAAGAACAGACTACAGAAACACACACAGAAGATTTCAGGTATTTGAGTGATCAGATAGAGAATATGTTTAGTGTGTGCAAACAAACAGAAGAGCCTTATGATTATGAGCAAGAGCATAGAGACTATAAAAGTTTATTGAGAAAGTTAAATAAAAAGAGATGTAGGAATAAAAGTAAAATAGGAGTTTAAAATGCGAGAGATAGGAGAGAGGGAGTAAAAAAAAAAAAAAAACAAAAACAAAAACCCAACAGATGGATTAACCAATTGGAACTGAAGAGAATATCAGCGAAACAGAAGAGTATTTCTATTATTCCATTTTCTACTGCTGTATCAAAATGGCTGAGGCTGGATACTTTAAAAAAAAGAAAAAAGGTTTATCTAGCTCACAGTTTGAAGGCTGAAAGTCCAAACAGCGTAGTGCCAACTCAGGTGAGATCCCTTCTGGCTGTATCTATCACATCGTTGGGATGACATCCCAGTGGGAGTGCATTATGGAAGGGAACGATCACGTGGGGAGACAGGAAGCAGAGAGAAACTGGGGAGGGGCCGGTCTTGCTTTTCTGTAACAATCTTCTCTGGAGAACTAACCAGGGTCCCAAGAGAAACCTCAGTTCTTTCCCAGGGCAGCATCCCTAGTGACCTAATCACTTCTCACTAGGCCTCACCTCTTAAATGTCCCACCTGCCTCTTCACCATACGACCCAGGGGACCAAGGCTCCTCGTGAACTGTCCAAGGATAAATGGTATCCAAGCCGCAGCAGAGCTGGAGACCTGGTTTGATGACTCTGTGTACCATGTGGGACCACTCATTTTTTCTACCTAGGTTCCAATTTTCTTACCAGTAAAGCATCATCATTGAACAAGCAGAGCTTTGAATTCAAAGTCCCATCAAGCCAACTTTGACCTTGTCCCACATCCTACCCAGGCTTTCATCTTGACACAGAACACCAACAAGTGGATTCAGAGTCTCCGATTCACTCTGATCCAATCCATCCCACCTAATCTCATTTAATTCATCCAATCCCCATCAGTCCATCCAGTCCCATTTAATTCGGCAGGGCATTTACTACTTCCTGGTCTTTATGCAAGTGACAAGACAATAAAAGGCGGTCCTAACCCTCACAGAGTGCCTGGCTGGATAGGGGAGAGAGTCAGGTAAACAATGAGATATGCTCCTTTATAACAGAGGCACACAGAAGTTCTAGCAATGCAACAGAAGAGGCTGTGATGAACTCTTCCTGGGAAGATGAGGAAGATTCTTTGGTAGATGTGGTTACTGTTCACTGACGTCAGCGTGACCTCCCTGGGAGAAGGTTCCACCTCCACCAGTGCAAGTCAGGCTTGCGTCTGACAACGGACACGTGAAGCATTGTGTATTGTATCGACGCACGGGGTCAAGAGCAGTGTGCACGGAGCTGCAGCCACTCGCGACGGACTCGGAGCGGGAGGAGGATGCACACTGTCCTAAGGGATTTGGGGATCTGTTCAGAGTGAACACCTCTGAGGGTTGAACGGGGATGTTGGGCCGAGTCTCCTCTACAAGGAAACTCAAGACAATAGGGCAATAAAATATTGAGGAGTGGGGTACCAAAGCCACATCCTTTGGGGACAGGCCTTCTACCTGGTTTCCCTGGTCCCTGACTGCCTCCCTACGGTCTACCCTTCACAGTGTGGGCAGAGGTATTCTTTGAAAATGCCACCATATCGTGATCCTCCTAGGCTCAGAACCCGTGGACAGCTCCTTGGCTCACTGGCAGGGACACCTAGTGTCCTTGTCCTGGCCCACAAGTTTTTACCTGTTCTGCTCCCTGCCACCTCCCTGACCCCTCCCCTTCACTCTCTCCTTGCTCTCTCCGCTCTGGCAGTACTTTCTTTCTTGCTCTTCTGAACACACCAAGCACACTCCTGCCCCAGGGATTACGCTCATGCACTTCCCTGGGCCTGGAACAATCTTTATTCATGTGTCCACCTGGCTTGCTTCCTTACCTTTTTTTTTTGTTCCCTGTTTAAATGTCATCAGAGAACCTGAGACAATGCCAGCATTCCTTCCTATCTCTACCACTCTCTATTTCTTATGCTCCTCTATTTTTTTATTACTTTTTAACCAACCTGAAAAAATATTTACTTTTTTTTGTTGGTCCACTCTATCTCCAGAATATAAGCTTTAAGAGTACCCAAACTGTATGCTTTCTATTACCAAGTCCCCAGTAGCTAGCACCGATTAAACACTCATGAACATTGGTTGAGTGAATAACTAAGAAACACAGTGAAAAATACCTAACCTTTATGGAAAATGTATTACTCACCTTGCTCTGTGCTTTCTCATTCTTCATGAGACAGAATCCCCCTCTCACAAGGAGGAGACAAAACTCACCTGAGGTCAGGCATTTGGTGAGTGGGGGAGCCTGGACTCCTTTCCTGGGCGGTCTGCGTCGAAGCCCACGCTCACACGCAGCCTCCCACGCTGATGACTCGGTCCAGCCACGATCTGGGTAAACTCTCTGGTGAGCAATCTATTAATGCACTCTTAAATTAGATCCTAAAAGTAAGGAAGGATTAATAATTAAATGTTACCATAAAGAAGAACCAGACAGACCTAGAAGATTGTGAGCATTAAATAGAATGGAGAATATATTCGGGAATTCTGTTATTCTTCAGGCTTCCATATTGGATCTAAAACCACCCAGATAGACGTTTCAATTCTTCAACAATAGCCTGAATAAAGCTTACCAAGTAATCCAGTGCCCTTGACCAGACTTAAGGACAAACAAATCAGCAAACTTCTGGTCAATGACCAGACTTTGACCCCAATGCATAAGGCTGGCCGAGAGGGCATTATTAGCATGTTGAATGCATCTTCTCAAATTGCCCTGGATCTAAGCTAGCTGGTGACATAACCAGAAAGGTCAGTGAGCGCTGCGTCAGTCTGAGCATATTCTGTTTCCCTGGAATGAGGGCATCATTGGCTCTGTCTTCTCCGAGCAGCCACATTTCTTATTCATAGGGTGCTTTCTCCACAGGCCATGGATTATTGATGGGTCTTTCTGTTAGGCACAGCCTGTGTCACCCTAGACAAGTAGAGCGCAGCGCTTCAGCCTTTCTTCAGCAGGCACAGGTGTCCCCTTGGAGCACCCACGTGTGTACTCACCCGGGCAGTGGCAGGATGACTCCCGTGCAAGCTGCTTCTCCGAGGCAGAGCGCCTTTTCTCTGGCCTATTGAATAGTGGTGGTATCGGGTGAGCTTGAAGGGGGCGGGCAGGGACACTGGCAGTTGTGTCATTGCTCCAGACAGATGTCATTACTGGATGTCTCTCAGGTTGACCTGGAAGCACTCTCTGGACCCCAGAATACCTTCTCTTCAAAGTCTTTCTCTAGCCTTTCTTCTCTTACTTTAGACATTCCATTACATGCAATAATACACTGAAATATAGAGAGGTATAAGAGCTATCATAAGATAAGTAGGTTAGCAGAGGAATGCATGTCTAATTATTTTTCCTATCTTTTCATACTTTCTACAAGAGCTGTTCTGTTAGGAGTGAAGTAGGAGGGTTCTCTTATTACTGGGGGAAAGCATTCTTGAGGTGATCTAACCCAGCCCCTAGAGATGAGGACACCAAAGATAAAGAAATAAAGTCACTTCCCCAAGCACATAATGGTGATTACTGGTGGGGCATGGATTGAACTTGGAGCCTCTGACTTTCTGGTACCACATTCTCATATCTGGAAAATTGATCATCAGACTTAGGAAAAGTGTCAGTCTCTTAAAAAGTCAAATGATGTGTTACATCTAATGACTATTTAACATATCCTACTGACATTTGAATTTCTATTTCATTATTGGAAGTAATTAGTAATATGTCAGAAGTAACCTCTTGCAGATATATACGGGAGCTCTGCCACTCATAACTCAACACACTTATTCCTGCCCTTCAAAATGAGAAAATACAGCCACAGAAAGCGGAAGAGTACTAATTATTTTACAAATTTGACATTGGAATGAAAAAGTCACTAATGATAAGTTGAACTTTTATTAGGAAAAAAGAAAACTTAGTTAATGTGGCAGATTTAAAGATGGAACCAGATATGATTTTGGCTCTCATCAAAGGAGAGGGCCTGAGCTCCCTTCAGTGAATCTGGGTTGGCCTTGGTGACCTAAATCTGTAGTGGAAGAAGTGATGCCACATAACTTCTAAGCCGGGGTCAAGGAGGATGCGGAGAGTCCAGCTTGCTCTTGGGAAGCATTGGCTGTTGGAGTTCTGAGCTGCCCTGTAGAAGTCCCCTGACAGCCCTGTGGAGGCCACCCTGGGACACCATCTTGAAAGCAGTCTTCCAGCTCCAGCTGTTGGGGCCACCAGGCTGACGTCACCCCCAGGCATCCTGATCCTCCCGCTGATTGCAGAGCAGCAAGAAGGGCAGAGGGAAGCTGTCTGCTGTCCCCTTTGTGAATTTCTGACCCACAGACAGGGAGCACAGGAAAATTGCTCATCTTGATTTTCTCCACTGAGGTTGGGGGTGTTTTATTATATGTCAACAGATAACTAGAACAGTTAATAGCTTGTGCTTCCCTTTGTTCAAATTTATTATTCTTCACACCATGCCACACATTCTTTTAGTTTTGCCACCCCGAGAGGACACTTTGCCTCTTTCTTTGATGAACTTACATATTCCCACAGTCCTTCCATCTTTGTTGACTGACATCTCCTCTGTATCTGAGAAAAGTCCATACTAGTTACATACAACTCACATAGCTGAACTCAGGAAAATGATAAAAATTTCACGGCTACCATTGCAAATAATTCCTCTGGAGTGACTATGAGAAAGATAATTGATCTGTAGAATAGTGAAAAGTTTACTTTTAAGAAATAAGCTTTCACTGATTTGGTAACTCCTACTTCATTTCATCAGAGATTTTTTTAAAGTCAAAAGACCCGGTAACCATTGCTAATATCAGTGCCTGTTTGCTGCCACTGACTGGTTACCACATAGAAGCAAAATCCCGGTGACCCATTTCAATACTATATTTTCTACATAGTACAGGCCCAATAAAGGTTTGCTTATTTTAGTGTTGGTATTAATTTATTAGAACAGGAAAATGGAGCAGTCTTATGGCAGAAAGACAAAAGAACAACTCTGGAAATGAAAACCAATTACCACTTTGCTAAGTTTTAATTTGTAGACTCTCTTGGCTTCCTCATTTGGCTGCCTGAGGCTGTGAGTACTGAGCTAGCTCAGAGTACACATTTCTGGAATCACAGAGCTGTAGTCCAGACTTGGGACAGTCCCCAAAGGCCCACATGTTACAGGCTTAGACCCCAGATCCATGCTCTTGGGAGCTGGCAGAGCCCGCTTGGTGGGGCCTAGTGAGAAGTCTTAGGTCACCGAGGGTGTGCCCTCAAAGGAGTTAATGGAACCCCAGCCCCTTCTTTTTCTTTGGCTCCCCATTGACCATGAGGCGAATGGGTTCCCTCCATCATGTTCCTCCACCACGTGCTCACGCCATGGTGTACTGTGCTGTCACAGGCCCAAAGCATCAGGGCCAACACATCATGCACTGAAACCTCCAAAACCTTAAGCCAAAACAAGCCTGCCCTCTTTAAATGTTGATTCATCTCAGATACGCGTTTCAGCAATGGAAGTGATTGACACCGCAGTATCTCCACCCTTGATACCAATCCATTGTTTACAGCGCATCTAGACCTCTCTCTGTCTCTCTCAGAGTCCAAAGTATTATGTAATTAGAAACCTCTAGAAACATTGGTCCTTTGTAACTTGGAGATTCATATGTGTATGTGTATATATTCATCCAAATGTTCTTTCTGGCAGACTATAATCAATGTAGATTTCTACAGAACACACTCAGATGTGGCGATTGACTCTACTTCATAGTCCCAATGAGTAAATCCACTTTGGGTAGACCTTAACCTGTTGATTTTCCTCACTCCAAGAATCTGGGCTTCATTAAGTATCAAAATATTCCCATTTACTTCAACATATGGTGCGTATGTTTCTCAAGAGATTTACCTCCTATATTGGTTGATATCGTTCTTTGGGATAATAATTTATCTTAATAACATATTAGCAACACAAAGATATTTTAACAAATTCATTCAAATTTCTTGGGTTAATAGAAAAGAAAATAATATTGGTGAATCCCAAAAGGAACCAGGGTGTTACCCAAATGCTGGTATTCTGTAAGTATTTTCTTAAATGGGCACAGAGAAGTGACCACTGCCAAGCCAAAGCCTCCTAGCTGTGCCTAGCAGTGTGCCATTGTGAGAACTGTCACCATCTGCTCACAGAGGTCCTCAGGCCCTTACTACAGAGTACAAATTCCCCTGATAGTAAGATTACACCATTTCACTTAATCTCTTAGAATTTATCACATTATGGAAATGTCTTAATCCCATGGAAACACCTAGATTTTCTTGTAAGAGTGACAACCAATTTACTTTGAAGGTCAGAATCCACCTCAGGGATTGCTAGTAGGTCTTCTCATTGGCAAGTAGTTTCCAATATGGAAAGCAATTTCTCTCCAGCTCCAGCATTTACATTCCTGTGCACAGTGGGAATTCTCAATAGCATTTTATCCAACGGAGAGAGTGCTAGGGGAATTCACTGGGGCTGAAGCCACACAGGACCTGCATTTCTAAGGGCCGCACTCTCTTTCTTTGGACAATTAAGTTCCCTGTGGTTCTCTCTCACGCATTTCTTTGTAGAAGCCTTTCTCATACATTTCTTTCAGAAATGTACCAATAGATTCCTGGAGCACACTTTGTGTGCAAACTGAGAAGAGATTTTTTTTTCTTGATGGATTTCAGGGCTAATTTTTGACAGGGCATTGTTACAGTGGCTCTGTGTCTTCCCCACATGGTCTTGCTGAATGCCTCCTTCTGAGAGAGAGCTACCACGCCCAAAGTGGCAGCTGGGAAAGAGTTTGTAAAAATACAGATAAAAGAAGCCCGGGCTGAAAGGTAAGACACAGCCTGCAAGCAGCTGAGAGAGACAGCGGCCCTGGGAGAGCCTGTTGGAGAGATAAGTATGTCAAAGATGAGGAGCTGCCAGGAAGGTGTGAATTATCAAGGCAGGGGACACAGGAGGTCCCTCAAAAGGCACCTTTGGCCTGGAAGTTTTCCTCCTCAAACTGTCTCCACGTTAAGATACCGTTCCTGGGTCATTCCCAAAGAACTCTGGGTCCTGCTTCTGGCTTCTTCAAGTCACCTTTCCACCCCGGTGTCCTCTCAATGTTAATTGATGCAGTAGGGCTGTGAGCGGTGGTGACTTCAACCATCCACACCAGCAGTCACTATATTGGGCATCAAAGTCCAGCGTGATTATGGTCAACACCAGCATTGCTCATTAAAAGCATGTAATTCTTCAATTTTACTCATCCTCAATTTTATTGTACTCTTATGATGTTCTCATTCAGTTTGACAATAGTGTTTCCTCGTTAATCACAGCATCCGTATAATATTCTCTCTGCAGAAGCACAAGTGGGTTGAGGTCAAGGTGACTAAACAGACTAAGTAGCCATCGTATTCCTTAGCGCTGTCACTAAATACACTTTGCCAAAAGAAACTAAACAAAGATAATGAGCCTGGAAATCTTCACGTTTTATGCAATCTTTATTAAGGGTTTTGATGATGCATAGAGCTTGCTTTGGGACCCTCACATGTGAGTTTGAACCCAAAGTTGAAAGCATGCTCATTAAACTGTCCTTAGAATGTCTGAGATGATTCCTAGTGTCATGGAAGAAGACTGTTGAGATTGGATGTGGAGGCACAGGCCTGTATTCCCAGACGCTCGGAAGGCTGAGGCAGGAGGACTGCAAGTTCAAAGTCAGCCTCAGCAACTTAGTGAAGTCTTAAGCAACTGAGCAAGACCCTGTCTCAAAATAAAATATAAAAAGAGCTGAGGATGTGGCCCAGTCTTGGGTTCAATTCTTAGTACCAAAAATAAAAAGGCTGCTAAAAGCTGAAATAATGCAACAGCAGGGAGACATTGGCATCAGCCAGATGAGGGTTGCCTTCTTGTGTTGTGACTTTGGGGCAAATTACATTAACCTTTCTACACAGTGAAGATGGTATATCCAGGCTGCTGTGAGGTTTCTTACACCTGGGATGATGTCTTCAGCATTTGGCATAAACAGATGCTCAGAAAGTAGCTGCCAAGATCTAGATATTTAAAGTAGAGGGGTGAATGATGGTAACAAGGAATATTCCATTTGATGTGGGTTACAACCAATATTTCTTCTCTCTCTCTCTCTTTTTTTTTTTCTTTTTGGTACCTGAGTGTTTTAGTTCACTTTTTCATTGCTGTGATGAGAACAATTTTAGAAGGAAAAGTTTATTTGGGGGCTCATGCTTTCTGAGGTCTTAGACCATAGACGGTCAGCTCCATTCCTTGGGGCCGAAAGGTGAGGCTGAACATCATGGCGGAAGGCATGGATCCAGGGAGCAGAGAGAGAGATTCCAGGCCAGATACAAAATATATATCCTCAAGATGCACACCAATGACTCACCTCCTCCAACCACACCCTGCCAGCCCACGAGGATTAACTCAGTGACTGAGTTAAGGTTCTCAGAGCCCCATCATTTAGCCTCGGCCTTCCTGGACTGTCTCACACAAGCTGTTTTTTGGGGGGACACCTTTCATCCAAACCATATCACTGGGGTTGAACCCAGGGTGTTTAACCACTGAGCCACCATCCCTAGCACTTTTTCATTTTTTTGTTTTTTATTTTGAGAGAAGATTTCTGCTAAGATGCTCAAGGCCTTGCTAAGTTGCTGGGACTGGATTTGATCTTGTGATCCTCCTGCCTCAGCCTGCTGAGGCACTGCGATTATAGGTGTACGCCACCATGCCCAACTTCTTCTCCAAGTTTTGATCTATGAAATGGAATGACTGTGGAAATGGAAGCAAGAGCTGGAGTGGAAGAGAGAGAGGTGAGGAGAGAGAGAGAGCGCAAAAGCGAGCGTGCGCCATGGAACAAAGGATCCCCCAGGTAAGGCTTGATGCCCACGTCTGCCCTCTGAGTCCTCCTGGACTTTGGTCTTCCTCTCACTTCCCATTTGCCCGGTTTACACTTTCCCAGCACATTATCTTTTCACCAGGGATTGGCTAAATATTGACAAAGAGCGAGGATGGCAGCATATAGAGGTTTGAAAATACGATTGATGAAGGAGCTGCAGAGTGGAAAATTTGCATTAAAAGAATTTTAAAAAATATGGCTCCCAATGATAATCAGGTAAAAAAAAGTACAATTAGAAGTCAGTTTAAAGATCAGTCTAAATCAAATTTGATCAGGGCTTCTAAGTCCCTGGGACCCCCCATCTCTGTCTCCCCCACAATTCAAACCTACATGCAGGTATGATTCGAACCTCCACTAAGTCAGAGCTGGCCTGCTCCTGGGGAATGGAAACTGAGGACAGGAACTGGTGGCACTCCAGGACCACAGCTGAAGCTCACAGGGTTTGTTGGACCAAGCTAGGAAGTGTCAGGGTGAGCTGCTGTGTGCACAGCTTTGGTTTCACTCATGTCTGGGTTCTGCACCTCCTGATGCTGTGACTTAGGGCAGGCTGCACAACGGGGATAGTTTTGCCTGCCTGCCTTTATTATAAAGATTAAATACAGGTACCAGGGACACGGTGGGTGGTGAATGGGTGCAGGCCAAGCCTGTCACAAACTTTCCATGATTCCTCTAATGGCCCAGCAGACCAGTACTGAGTTGGAGATGGCACAGATCTGTCCATCCCAGACCCTAAGAGCTTGAGTTCCCAGCCACAGATGACTTCTTAGTGTGTTGAATAGAGGAATACTGAGAGCGGAGTGCAAACATTTTCTTTAATCTTTTCTGCTTTGACTCATTTGCTTGTCTGCTTGAAATGATGATGGAGAAGTTGAAATGATGCCCACATTCCCTGTCCCAGGAGGTCGGAAGTCCAGAATCTATCGAAATCTGCCAGAGGCTAGAGGCTCTCCAATTGTTTCTAAAAGTTATCAGTTACAAAGCACATACTCCATTTAAAAAATAATGCCTAAACCTTTGAAAACACACAGTTCAGGAACTCAGCTGTTGACTAAAATTAAAATTACCATGTGATATAGCAATGCCGATTCTGGGTATGAAGCCAAAGGGAACATAATCAGAATGTCAGAGAGATGTCCACACCTGAGTTCAGTGCAGCAGTGCTACAATAGCCGGGATAGGGAATCAATCAACGTGTCCGTCGACAGATGACTGGATAAAGAAAATGTGTACACATACAATGAAATAGTATTCAGCCTTTAAAAAGGGTGAAATCTCGTCATTTTCAACAACGTGGAGGAATTCAGATGATGTGTTAGGTGACAAATATCTCATGATCTCGCTTCCATGTGAAGTCTAACAAAGTCCAATCCATAGAGAGTAGAATGGGGGTCATGAGAGGCTGGCGAGGGGCGGTAGGTGAGGAAAAGGGAAGTGTTAGTGGAAAGGTGCAAAGTGTGAGCGAGACAGGAGGAGCACGCGCGGGTAATCTATTGCACAACAAGGTAACCATGGTTACGATGATGGGTTGTATATGTCTAAATTGCCATTTTAAACGAGAAGTGTATGAGGTGACGGATATGTGAATTAGCCCAAGTTGATTATTCCAATCAAAACATCCCATTGTATTCCAAAAATATATAATTATTGTCAATTAAAATTAAAAGTTTGGAAAGAACTCAGCTGCTATCCTAAATGGCACTGATTTACTTAGAAAGCAGAGGAAAGCATGTATCGATTACTGTCCCCATCATCAGAGCAAGCCTCCTGTCACCCAGCAAATGGCCTTGCCTCTTCTCTGCAGGCCTCTGCCACCTCTGTCCAGCCCACATGACTCCCACTCCCTCAGATCTCTAGATTTAGGAGATGCTCTTAGTTTTAGCGACTCCTTTCTTTGTTTTTTTAAGCATTCTTTTCACAATCCCTCTTCTCAATTCCAGAATGTTCACAGGGTGGATGTGCAATGGAAATTGTCTGTCCCAAGCAGTATCCACTGTGACCCTTTTGCCTTACCTGAGGCACCTGCAAGGGCAGGTGGCAGAGCAGGAGCATTTAAGAGTAAACAAAGTCAGAGCTGGTTGGGAACGTCAGATGAACACCGTTTGAAAATACAGCTAACACGCAGTTCTACTTGGCAAAAGTCTGTTTTTGTATTCAAAATTCATTTTGGAAGTCAGAATTAGATATCTGCCTTTTGATAAATGCATTATCTGAGCTATTAAATGAAAAGAAATACCGATTTGTACTCAATCCATGTCATAATGTAATTAGATTTACCTCTAACAGTGGCAGAATGGTAAACAACGTGTACCCTCCAATCCACTTAAAGTGTATTAATAGCTTACTGGTGGCATATTGGTTAAAGAAAGCAATGGCTTTCATCTTGTGGGTTACAGTGTCCCAGAGAGGAGGACTTTGGAGACCTTGTCCTTGAGGAGGTTGCAGTGCAATAACACAGAATTCTTTATGTCAACTATCTAAAAATTCAAAGGATTTGTGTATATGTTGTCTCAATTCTTTCTTCTTAAGATTTACAACTGGTACTTCAAAACTTGGACTTCCAATAGGTATATGAGAAAATGTTCAACACCACTCATCATCAGGGAAATGCCAATCAAATCCACCGTGACATCTCACCTCCGCTCAGTTAGGGTGGCTACATATCAGAAAGACAAGAAATAACTGCTGGTGAAGATGTGTAGAAAGGGGAACACATACACTGTTGGTGGGAGTATGAATTGTTTCAATCCTTATGGACAACATCATGAAGCTTCCTGGGAAATTTGAAACTAGAACTACCGAACGATCTAGCAGTTCCATTACTTGGTATGCCAAAGGAAATCAAATCAGCATATCAAAGAGATATCTGCACTTTTATGTTTATTGAAGCACTTTACTCCAAGTGGTCAAAATATGAAATAACTTAAGTGTCCATCAATGGATGAATGGATTTTAAAAACGTACACACACACACACACACAGGGGAAAACATGTTATAGATAGACATTGTGGAATACTATTTTTCCATAAAAAACAACAAGGTCCTGTTATTTGCAAAAACATGGATGTACCTGGAGACATTATATCCAGAGACAGAAGGAAAAGCACCACATGATCTCACATATAAGTGCAATCTGAAAAACTGATCTTACGGAAGCTGAGGTAGAACAGTACTTACCAAGGGCTGGGGTAGTTAGTGGGGAGATTGGGATGGGGACAGGGGTCAACAGATACAAGGTTAGTTACGTGGGAGGAATACGTTCTAATTTCTATTGTATGGTGGGGTGACTGCAGTTGACAATAATGCATTACACGTATTAAAATAGCCAGAAAAGAGGATCTTGAATATCCTTCGCACACAGAAATGATAATTTCAGGTGACGGATATGCTCATTACGCTGATTTGATCACTACGCAATGAGGATGCGAAACAAAACATCACAGTCTCTGTGTGTGCTCGATTTTTATGTCAATTACAAATAACATAAAAATAAAGAAAACTTGCCATTTAAGTGATTCAGCTAAAATTGGGATTGAGCAACTAAAACTCGGAGCGGACACCCGAAATGAAATGTCTTCTGTAAGAATTGCTTAGGCAAAGCAAAGTTGAGTTTCCATGGAAACCGCCTGGAACTCTTGAAGGAGAAGAGAGGACAAAAGTGAGTGTGGAAATGCATTTATTTATTTCTTTGCTCCTCTTCACCTCTGCCCTCCAAACCTCAGCCTGTCATCCTAATGAACGCTTTCAAGCCTCAGAGGGAATTAAGAACAATATTTGACAGGAGCAAGCCAAGGGCTAAATTTAGATCCTCCAAAGAGAAATGTATTCCACACTCTCTTTCTTCCTTGATCTGGGGAAAACGCTCTCTCTCTCCTTCAGTGTTACTGCTATTTACCTGTTACTCATTTGGGATAGAGTGAAGAAAAATATCATGAAATACCATTTTCCTTCTTTTGAAAGGATCACTGAATAAAATAATTGAAACCAGCTACCCAATTAATACAGTTCACATGACCTCAGTATAATAATGATCATTTACCCAATGCTTTAGAATTTCTAAAATATTCTCCTATCAATTACTTTATTATATTAGGCCTTTTTCTGTTACTAATGACACAATCTCACAGACCGGGTAAGTCATCAAGAAAAGAGGTTTATTTTGGCACAGGGTTTTGGTCCGAGGTCAAAGGGCCATGTCTGGTGATGGCCTTCTTGCTGGCGGAGTCCCAAGACAGTGCTGGACGTCACGGGGTCAGAGACTGCGAGTGCAAGAGAAATCTAGGCGGACTGGAGCAATTGCCCGCCCACTCTCAAGATAGCCCTTTAAGCGGCTGTTATGGTTTGGATGTGGGGTCCCCCAAAAGCTCATGGAGGACAGGAACGTTCAGAGGTGACACAATTGGACTGCAAGAGCTATGAACTAGTGAACAGGTTGATCCACAGGCGGGTTTATAATTAGAATGAACTACTGGGTGGCAACCGTAGGCAGGTAGGGCATGGCTGCAGGAATTAGGTCACTGGAGGCGTGTCCTGGCTTCTTGCTCTCTCTGCGTCCCAGCTGCCATGCACTAAGTGGCTTTTCTCTGCCATGCTCTTCCACCTTGATGTTCCACCCAAAGCAATGCAGTTGACCCCACCGCACTGAACCTCCGAAACTGTGAGCCCAAAATGAACTTTTCCTCCTTTAAGTTGCTGTTATCAGGTATTTTAGTCACAGCAATGAAAAACTGACTAATACACCCATTAATCCGTTAATTGCTTGAAGGAATTAATCCTCTCATGAGGTCAGAGCCCTAATCACCTCTTAAAGGTCCCACCTGATCTCACCTTTTTTTCTTTTTTAATGAGAGAGTAAGAGAAAGAATCGATTTTATTTAGTTTTTCATGTGACTTTCGTTGCTCCGACTCTTTGTTGTGTATGTGGTGCTGGAGTTTGAACCCGCGTACTCATGCATGCCAGGCAAGCGCTGAGCCACCGCTCCAGCCCCCTGATCTGATTTCTTAATATCTAAAATTTCAACATGAGTTTCAGAAAGAACAAAATATGTTCAAACCCAAGTATTCATTTTATCAGTATAACCTGAGAGGTACGTAGAGCAACTACGTTGGGTACAAAAAGCTCACAGTTTACCAGGTTGGAGGTTAAGATCACCGGACCAGGAAGTCGGGAAACCAGAACACACCCAGCGCTGTGGATCTCAGACACGGGACTCTAATTCTCTAAGTACCCGTCTCCTGCTGCTCCAATGAGGACTGGATATCATGGCTACTCCCCCCTCTGGATCACCTTTGAAAACTTTTGTGTCTTTTTAAAAATGTGTGCCTTAGCACTATCAGGTAACAATCTGGCTCTGTCACTATAACTGCGAACACTGCTATTACCACACGTCAGGAAGTACAGCCAAGAAAGGTACAGCCAGAGAGTGGAAGTTCCACATTCTTGAATATGGCTACTTTTGACAAGCTTTTTCCAGGACTGTCTGACCTATTTTTAATTGATAAATCAAATACTGCTTCGTTTCAGGTTCAGCAACAGATGGCTTACTATGGACAAAAGTGACCTTTCATAAATCTGAAATATTTAAAAGTAATACATGTCTTTTGGTATACAGTCATCTGTGTACTGACCAAATTAAATAGCTTAGAAATTATTTTACTGATCTTAAATTGGGGTACAATAATGCCTCATCCTGGTATCTGTTTTTCTTTGGCAAATTACAAGCAATTAAACCCTGAGACCACAGTGATTCTAAATGGGATGGTAATTATGAAGTAGAAAAATCAGTTATCACTATTTTCTGTGCTCAAAGTTATTGAAAGCTAACGGTGTTCAAGAAAAGATCTATCATGGATTTGGGAAATATCAGAACTAAGAGATCAACAATGCATTCTATAATTAATATAATACATATGCTTTATGACAATGTGTCAGTCACTCAAAATCCTAACGGATACCTTATTAGATACTACCATGTCCTGTGGACAGAAATTGAAAGCTGAGAACATGCGAAAGGATGACTTCCTTTTGGTTAGCTATCACCAGCAGCTTCACAGCCGTTGCTACTACAAATTTACTTACATATATTTAGCTGTGTGGCATGCAGTTGTTGTACTTCATTTAATATTTAAATAACTATGAGAGACTGGTATTATTGTCCCAGTAGGAAATGAGAAACCCACAAAAGTTGCAAGACAAAAGGGGAGGAGAGAGCAGTTGGCTCCACTCACATAGTTGGAAAGGGCAGACTACAGCTCCAAGTCCCAGCTTGTGGCTGGTCCCTGCGATAACCTGCACCTTTCCATCCATCTTCAGCTGATACGAAGAGTTGTTTAGGGTTCACTGCTGGGGGATGCCTTTATCATTTGCTAAGTATAAGGAAGATATTTAGTAGACATTAAAGGCACAAAAACAGGGCATCCAGGAGAGTTTATGCTTGCTAAAAAAAAAAAATTACACGTGCATCATTGTTATTGGTACTAGTTAGAAGGAGAAATCATCATCTTTAGTACAGAATTAGAAACAACCACTGCAACAGAAGTTTTTAAAAATTATATTTAATACAAGTGAATAGATTAGAAGATCTGAAATGTTATAAAGCAATGTACACAATGAATAAATAATTTGCACAGGAGAGTCATGTCTACATCACGTAACACTGTCTAGTATGGGGATACTTAAAAGTAAATCCAGTGATAATGAGAAAGTCCATAAAAATGCTAACCTGTCTTCCCTTGTATGAAATTGTTCAAGTATAAAAATCCAATACAGTGTAAAATAGTATTCAATTTAGTTTAAGAATAAAAATCGCAAGTATTGCAGTTTCAGAGGAAAAAACGTAAAGCAGCATTTAAAAACTACATAAACTACATAAGAATAGTGTTAAAGGAACAAATTACTGATAAATGAAGTCAGAGAAGGAAGCATGAAATTAGCAATGTAGTTTAAAAAAATCTCAAGACTAAAATAAACTAAGATGTGTTAATGTAAAAGTACTCTCTTATACAGTGCACATATGAATTTAAATAAATCCAAGTCAACATCTTCAGTTGAATAGGTTAATATTTAATATGCTACATCTAGACCTACTAAATAATTTATGCCATGAGATGAATACATAATTTTACAGTGTCACATCTAAAGTTCCTTTCTTTAGAGTGCAGCAGAGTAAAACTTAAAAATAAATATCTTAAATAGCATTACTATTAAGGCACAGTATAAACCACATTATCATTAACCGCTGAAGAATTGTAATCTCAATAACTCTGTTGTCTCAGGTACTGTCTCCACTAATAAATAGTCTTAAATAGGACTCTGAAATAGATACTAAAAAGTGTAAAATTATTTAAAAAGGGGGGTGGGAAATGTCCTTAAGACAGCTCTTAAGAGTTTAGCCTCTGCAAACTTCACCTGCCTCTGTTCCTAAGCCCCCAGTGGACACAATAAATAGAAAGAGAAGGCTGATGTAGTAAAAGTCTGATCCCGTTTAGGGATCAGAATCGCTGACACCAGCAGATACAAGTTTCCCAAAATTGAAACAGGATGGGGAGAGGGATTAGAATGTCACAAGCTCATCAAACAAGCACAAGTGACGTGTTCTTTCCAGAACCGTGCATTATTGATTGTCTGAACAGCGAATGCGCCTATTAATTCCACATCACTTGCCGCAGTTCCCACCCATCCATGGGACAGATGGGAGCAGAGCTTACCCACTGCCACGCTCCTGGATTGATTGATTGTTCGATGCCCATTTTTGAGATAGAATAAACGCCACCTTCTTCCTCAAAAAAAGTCCTAGAGGCCAGTAGTGACTGCTAAAAAAACGACAATCAGTGCTTTCACCGTTTTGTTTGTTTAAAAAAAAAATCTGCTTTTAAATGCAATTCAAGCTACATATTGCTCACTCTGTATTCCCTGGTTCAACTAGATTCAAATAGCATTTTCTAACTTGTAAAAGGCAGTTTGCTTCCCTGATTCTATAAAAAGAGCAAAAAATAAAAATCCCATTACAAAAGTGAAGTTCGGTCGGCGCTCCGAGTAGCCTTTCAGTGACTCAGGCTCTTTGGGATTGATTTCCAAAACTGCGCCCATCCCCTTCTTCTCCCCTTTTTTCTTATCTAGAACACTACCGGGAGTATAAAAAAAATAACAATAATAATTCTGCTTGACAATAGCATAGCTCTTTTTTTTAAAGCTGTTAAGTCAATGTTAACTTTCTTAATAGCTACTAAAAACTGGAAAATTGGGAGGGAGAGAGAAAACAATTCCACTTTGATCAGATGGCTGGTCTATTGCATTCGGTCTGTCTGCAGCTGCTGAGGCTGATACTGGCCAAAGGCTGCGGCGGCTGCAGCTGCTGCAGCAGCGGCTGCAGCTGTCCCAGGTGCTGCGGCGGCGATTGGCTGCTGGACGGCATAGCCGTAGCCCCCAGCAGTGACGTATCCTGCAGCAGCTGGAGAGGCTGCATAGGGGTACTGGTCATAGGCGGCGGCTGCGGCCGCGGCTGCAGCCGCGGCTGAGTACTGGGCGTACGCGGCTCCAGTGTAATCAATGTAGGGCGTGGTGGAGGCGGCAGCTGCAGTGGGCTGCACGTGTGGAATGACCACTCCGGGCTGTACAAAGGCCTGTGGGTAGACATAGTGCGCAGGAATCCTGTTGGGAAATGGTAAACAAAGTCAGGCAGCGGTCGCCTCCCACCTGCAGCATTCCTTGTTCAGATGAGACAAACTCAAATTTAGTGGTTATTATGAGTATAGGGTTGCCATAATATCAACATTCAGGGGTCCGTCCGGAGTACTCTGGCGGTAGCCAAAGCTGTGGAGCACCCGCAAAGAATTCAACAGAAATGGGATGACCCTCCCTACTGCAAGGTTTGCTTCTGATTACTTAAACAGCATTGATCCAAAGTCCAGAAACCAAATCAAAAATTTGCCACGGCTGTGCACATAAGAGAGACTTAACCAAGGCTTAATTGGTGAAGACTTTTTAGAAAAATTTGTAAGGCGTTTATACCAGAAAACTGCTTCGCAAATATAAAAATTCATAGCTGCGAGTGTAGGACTTAAAAGGTAATAGGTGATGGCTTGGTTCAGTGGGGGTGACGGCCAGTTTGTCAAAACTAAAATAAATTTCAGCCAAGTCGGTGTATTTATTATCATGGCAACCCTACTCGAAAATGCTATGCATACTCAGCACACATTAATCTCTCTGCAACCTCAGTCACCCTTATTAAAAATGATAATTAAAAAAAAGAAGCAGGCGATAAAATAAAAAAAAGGAGTTTAAAAGTTCACAAGTGTGGTAAACACAGCAGAATCACACGTCTCAAACGAACTGTACTGCAGCTCACAAGAGGCTGTTGTGGGAAGCTACAACACGCTATTAACATTCACGGCAGTGACTCCCGAGGAAGGTGCGGCACACTGTTTCTCTTTCTTTATTTTTTCCATAAAATCCATAAGGACACAACGGTCAATCAAACCTGTTTGACTATCAGGCAACTGAGGGTCAGCCAGCTTGTTTATCTCTATGCAAGACAGACAGAAGGGGTTTGGGGAAAATGAGGAGGGTGAGGGAGCAAAGGAAGGGACAGGGAAATACAGCTAAACATTTCTAAAATGAATAGAGACTTCAAAGGTGTATGCTACAAGGAAACATTTATTCTGTACATCAACTAAGTCCTGTTTCATCCTCCAAGTTAAAGGAAAGAAATTTATTAGCATGTCCATTTTAAGTCTGCCCTATTAGTTAATATTGTGTAAAAATCAATTATACAATTATCATCCTGCAAAAGTTCGAGAACGTTAACAGTCAAGTACCTTTTAAAACGATACCTTCACAGACCCTAGTGACTTTACTCAAAAGTTAACTTAGTTGAAAAATAAATGATAAGAGGTATAAAAAAGAAATCCAACACACCTCAGCTCCTCAATTCGTTACTGCCCACTTATAAAACACTACCTCCAATAGGGCTTATTTTCATCTTTCTTTAAAACAACCTCCATCAAAATCCTAAAATAGAATACTAGGATGCTACCTGGTGTCAACAAAGCCAGCTTACGGGAAATACCAGCACAAGTAGCAACAAACTTTGAAGAACTCAAAACAACTTCACATTTAGAGTTTTCCAAAAACACAAACTTGGCTTCACCTTTTCAGAGTGCTGATGAAGGCACTCATCACAGAACACCCTGGAAAGAGTGAATTTATCCTGGAGGGTTGTGAACTTTGACCCCAGCGATAAAAACACAGCCAATTTTACTAGAGTTGTAGATCTTTCCTAGTGCTGAGAGAATCAACATCATGGGTGTTTCTGAGGACACTTGGAGATGGTCTAACTGCTAGTCAGAAACCAGGCACATGGTCCTGCACACACGCAGGACTTTGCCGCAGATCAGGTGACCGGCTCACTCTCGGCAACAGGTGTGGCTTTATGAAACACTTTCCCCGGAGCCGCCACGTCTGCAATGTGCAGAGGCGGCTAAGAGGGCCTCCTCTCATTCCAGTTTACACGTGGGGATGGGCAGCAGTGGCTGCGGCCGGGCTATTTTTGATCCTGTCATGCGACAGGGTTTCCAGCGGGTAGAATGTCTTTATAAGGCCAAAGTAAAACATCTATCAGCTGCAAAGGCCAGCCAGCTCAGACCTCGCTGATACCCAGGCACGCAGCCTTTGTGCTTCCAAAGTTCCACGGACAGCCCAGGGGTTACTAGGTTTATATTCTGAATAAAGGAGTTAAAATATGTGTGTGTGTGTGTGTGTGTTTGAAGAATATGCACAAAAACACAAGGAGTGCTTAGAGCTTGTCTCTGTTAACTTTTTTATTAAGAAACAGTTCTGATTTGAGGAAGCCTCCTAGGGAGAGTCTAAATTGTTCTGGAAGATCAGACTTCTCACTGAAGTCTGGCAAGGGTGAGCAGGACCTCTGGAGGGCAAATGGAAACCTACCGCCCTTGAGGGCTTAAGGAAGAGGACAACCCAGGAAAACATATCTCAGCTCCAGGGAAGGCGGAAGGGCACCAAGGGGTACTGGGGCACTTCTGCAGAAATTCCTGCTTTATAGTTTTTTTTTTTTTTTTTTTTTAAAGCCTAAGGAACCTACCAAAGTGATTTGGGAATGTCACTCCTACTACATTTCTTCCTTCCCTCCCTAGGGATTAAACCCAGGGGCACTGTGTCACTAAGCCACATTCCCAGCCCTTTTTACATACTTTTAAAAAAAATTTTGAGACAGTATGGCTAAGTTGCTTAGGTTCTTGTTAAGTTGTTGAGGTTGGCCTCAAACTTGGGATCCTCCTGCTTCAGCCTCCCAAGTGTGCACAGTTCCTAGCGCTCCTGCTATTTTACTACCAATGTCCTTTCCTTCAATTAACCCCAGAATGTACAAACCTAGCAGTTCCAAAAGTATGAGAGCAAAGCAGACGCTTGGGGTAATTTCAATACGACATTTCCTCTTTCTTCCCATCTCCCTCATGTCTCTCTGGCATCTCGCTCTGACTTTGAATCAACATCCTGGCTTCTTTTTCCAACCTACTGCACAAACCTCTGACCAAAACTCCATCTCATTCACTTGCATGCCTCAGATCCCCAGATCCTGGCCTTGGCTCCTGCGATTCGCCCCTCACCTGGGATGTCACTCCTCACTTCACATCTAGCTGTCACAAGCCAGGTCCCATGCACCCCAGCTCTAGCACTAGCTCAGCAAGGCTTTGGAAATTTGCTTTACCCCTTTGTTTTGCATGTGAAACGGAGTCATGTTTTCCACCCTGAGTTGCTGTACATTAAATAAAACTCTGTGGGAAAGACCTACAGTTCCCTACCCTCACCATCCTTTCAAAGATCCAGGTCAGCATGAAAACTTTCACAAAAATGTCCCGAGTCCTACAGATCTGATGTCTCACTACTCTGAAGCCACATGGCTTCAGGGCTTAGCAGCAGTCTTACTAGATCATGGGAATGGCAGAATTAAGTTATGTAATTTATGTAAATCCCTTCTCAGTCCATGCAAGGAGCAGTCCATGCTTGGTCAACGGTATTAACAGTCCCTCCCGCCCCTCTTAGTGGACTGTATAAATACCTAGAACAGGGTACCACAGCTTGCACAAAACTTAGCTCTTCAGTGTGTCCTGAGTATGTACCGAAGTGTATGTTCAACCTGATCTAAACTAGCCCGCACCTTTCTACCCAGTCAGCAGTCTCTCCTCTCCCAGCTTTCTATAAGCAAATGCTTCTTTCAGACATAAATTTTATAAGCTATTGTTTGGCAAATCCATAAATTTTTCTACGTCTTCCCTCTGTGTTACATCAAAAATTCCTTCAGGCCAATGTTTTGTCTTTAAAGATGCAGTCACCTGGGGGTCATTTAAGGACCACATTAAAAAAAAAAAAAAAGATGCCACTAGAATTTCAAATAACTCATGGAAAAAAAAATTCTCAAGCTACTTTCCAGGCCTAAAATAAGAAAGAACACGTGGCATTCAAATAGAATTTGGGATGACCAGGTGTGATTTGTTGGGTACAGACTTAAGAGTAGTGTTGAGAATCCCTTAAAAAAAGAAAGAGAAAGTTCACTTGTCCCACCTGGAACTCGATCTATGTCTAGTAAGAATCTCAAGTTCAAACAATTTATGCACAGTGATAATCACCATCCTTTATGAAGACTGTTAATATTAGAGGAGATGAAAAAACAAAAGGTCACTATCAAAACATGCTTGGTTTAAAATTTCCATAACACACTTCACCCCAGTGGCTCTTATTTCCCTGGTGTTTCTTTCTTAAGAATCTGTAACAAGTGCCGCAACCAGGCCAAATGTGGACACCTGGCTCTCAAGACCTTCACAACAGCCTCATGTCTGTGCACTGGGCCTCTGTTCTTGCTCTCTGCATCCTCTAGGACTACGGGGGCACAGCCTTCAGACTCCCCCAGCCTTCATTTGGGGCAGCCTACCCACTCCACACCCTGTCCAGCTCCCGCAATCCATTTTTTTTCTTCTTGCTACTCTGAATTCTTTCTGTATTTGAACCAATACCAAACATTTAGCAATCAGTCATTCTTGATTGGTTTGTGTTCTCTTTGCTTCTCAAATAGTATTTCTTCATTTTACACGGTGAAAGGATAAATATACACCTGTTGATGGATTTGGTTTTATAACTGTTTTAAGACTCTTGGGGAAACTGCAACAGGTGAAACCCAAGGTGGTCATCCATGTTTCAGCATTACCCCTAGATAACTATGTATATATGCATTGGTCATTGATGGTTTGATAATGTTTCCCTCTCATTTGTATCTCTATATACTCTTAATAAAAAAAAAAGACTCTTGATATACGATCATTACTAAGCTCACCGTGGCTTTTTCAGACATAGGTTTCCCTTTCTAATCCCATCTTTAAATACACAGTCTAGACCAGTGAAGTATCCATGGAGATGATCAGACCCAAGGACCCACCATTTGCTATTTGGAGGGGCTTTGGTACATAGCTATGCATATATGAGGGCCCTTTCTAATCATACTGGGCAGAAGGCTATTCTATAGCTTAAAACTATCCTATAGCTTAAAACAAAAGTGGGAGGAGGCAGTAAGAGTGGACCCTCTGATATGTTAAAGGGAAGGTAATAAGGTATTCATGGAAAATATAACTTGACTCCTCCAAGTCAAATTACTATCCTCCTCCCTTTTGGGGCCTATTTTTAAAGACACAGATGGCAGACATCTATCTGTATAGACAGATTCCAGACTTCCAGGTTACATATGTAGGTGTTGAGGTCCTAAGTTAGAGACGAAACTAGTGTTGAGGATAAAATGCTCTTGGAACAACTAGAATATTTAAAAGGAAGTTTAAATTTCTGGCATTAAAGTTACACAAATGTTAACTAGGTAGAATACAATCCAGACTCTAGAGTCCAGGAAAAATTTAAGCAGTGACCTTCCACTATATCATGTCTAAGTGCAAGGGACTTGGGGACCTCAGAACAGGAAAAGCTGATAATGGGAGGACCCAGAGACAACGCAAAATGAGCAGGTGGTTCACTTGGTAAGTCTGAAAGGGGGAGGTTAGTGCTATGCTACTCAAAAACAAAAACCCTCAAAACTGGCTAGTGTTAATGAAATCTGATGAGAGTTGTGGAACCTTTGAACTAGAAGGCCTAAAAGTAGATACACATAGCAAAAGAAAGAAGCCCATTCCCAGAAAACATCCCATAGAACGGGACTTAGGACATGCAAGCAACGAATTTGTATTCTTACAGAGAGAAATCACACAATTTAGCACTCACTACAAAAATATGGTTAAGTGGAAGTCACAGGCTAGAGCTTAAAGCAGGAGGGGGGAAAAAAAGGCCCTTTGCTTCCCATGGCAAAGTGGGAAGGTAACATCCTCAACACCACCACCAACACCAAACCGCAAAGAGCCCCTTCCCAGAGGAGAAGAAAACACTTTCACTACAGCTCTTTCCAATTAAGTAAAAAGCACACAGTTTAGCTATCAACACCACTTCATTACTGTAATAAATAAAGCACACAGAGGCTATTGACTATCGTGAAAAATAAAAAACACCACCACCAACATCCATGCATCGTTAATCACCATCTGAGCTTGTGTGTCTGAGTCTACTGGTTACAGAGTTTAATTCCAAACAGAACTATTCCACCTCTTATCATCGTATCCTTCTGATCAGTTAGCTTAACTGTATACGAGCCCTGTCAGGTTAGAAAGAGATAAATAAAATTGAGTCAAGCTGAACAGCAGTAAGGGGGACGGGACACGATTGTCTTGTACACAAGTCATACCTGGTATTTTTGTTTTGTTTTTTGCTAATCATAAGCTCAACATTTGTCTGGTTTGGAGGCTGCATACTTGGTCAGATAACTTGATTCATCTAAAAATATTTATAGCATCACCATTAAATATGCAAACATGTATATAAATATGTATAAACCGGGAACATTCTGTGACATGCTGAACTTATCTGAATATAGCAAAAAGGCAGGTGAACAAATGTCAGCAATACTGAAACTGGAGAGGGCTTGATCAACGGACTTACCCAAAAGGTCTCTGTATGAGGGCTGGATGGAGCTGTTGCACACCAAAGGCAAAACCTGTTAACAAAACATAACACATTCTCTATCCATGCATGACTGGGCGTTTACTATCACTACACAAACAATCACAACGTTTGACCGAAAAGGATGATCCTGCTTTTGTAACTCTTTAAAGAATATACATGCATGTTTCTTAAAGGTTGATTTTATCAGCGTTGTCACTGATCCAAAACAAAGGTTCGAACAGACTAAAAATGGAGACTTTTTTTTTAAATCTGCAAAGTTTAGCTGACAAAGAATAAGACTTTAGAAATTTAGACAGGAGAAAAATGCTTATGAAGTGAAATCAAGAACAACAGGATCTGACAATGAAGTTACATGCCATGGTATTCCTGCAGTTCTGAATGGCAATCTACAAAAAGTCTTTGCAATATGGAACATTCTGGAATGTTTTGGAAGCTTATGGGTTTTACAGTTTACAATATTAAAAATTCATAGAAACAAACTCCCCATTCCTTCTTTCCTGGATCATATATATACCCAACACTCATATTGAACAAATACATACTTTTGAAGGCCTTGGATATTTGCATATTCTCAATTTCTTAACAATCTAGTTTCCTATTAAATCCACTTGAATGGAAGTGTCAATCTCTTTCCCAAATTTCAGACAGAAAGACTTAAGAGCGAAGAGAATGCGGTTTAATCAAAAAAAGTTGCTGGCCCAATAAAATGACTAATGTGCTCAATAATCAACTCTCAATTATTTGTGCTAATGCAAAGGCAAGGTGCTCAAAAACCCAAAAGGTCATGTTTTCACACAGGCGAAATGTCGCACCCCTTTGGCAGCTCACAGCGACACAACTTTGAGTAAACTCTTTCTCATGTTTAAGTAACCATCAGTTTAAAAATCTGGAACATGGGTAGGTGCAGTCTATGTTCTTGAATTACCAGTATTCTGAGATTTTCTGTTAAAGCTTCACCATCCAGATATCACCCCCACTGCTTCTCTAGGGTCAATGTTCAAGTCAGGCTGTCTGGTGTAAAAGGCAAGACCACCGTAAGCCGGGAGCACGCTTGCTGCAGGTGGTACATTGGGCCCATGTGACCCACATGAATCACATTTTTAGCTACAGGTGGCTAGTGAAAAATTGGAAATTGAGTGCAGTTTACAAATGTGTATCACATAGTAATAAGATAAATCAAATACCCAGAGCCCAAGATGTCCTTTTCAAACCCTGAAAGGATGATTCACAGCACCCATTTATCTCTGAGGCCTTGGTAGAGCACGTTTACCAAACACACCTACAGATGCTCTGGAAACCAATGTCTCTGGATCAGGGAGCTTTCTACCCCTAGGTGGGGGCCTCTGGGAGAGGGAGACAGGCATTTCTCACCTGGTTGCATGATCCTCGGTTTTGCTCCTAAGTATGCCAAATTCACATTGGCCTTTCTGCCGTCAATGATGGGGTTGGGATCTTTGCAGGCCCTCTCAGCAGCAGCCCGGTCAGCCATGGTGACCTTAGCAACATACACACACAGACATACATACAAAGCTCTAAATTAACCCCCCGGAAGAAACCAAGAACCACAGCAGAGAAGGCATTCCCAATAAACTGCCATCCAACTTTTTCTTTGGGGGTGGGGTAAGGGGGAGGCTGGATATTACTCCTTGATCTTCCCTTTGGAAAAGAAAGGAAGTAAGGAAAGAAGGAAGGAAAGCACCTTCCACCCCCCATACAAAGTCCTAAGGGTGCTAGCCGGGCCTAGCTGAGATTTGGAAGCCTGAATTCTTAAACCGCCTGTAGATTCCTCTCCTCCCCCGACCCCCCACCCCCCCGCTGCCCTCTTTCCCACAGATCGCCCCCCACAGGGCCCCACCGGACCTCAGAGGCCAGATTGGCTTTTTAAAAAGTCAACCTCGCCTGTGCCGGGCGCTCCTAACCACCCGCAAACACTCCCTCCGCAACGACAATAGCTATTGTCCTACTCTGGGGGCTCCCAGCCCTTCGGCAGCTGAATTTGCACGTTTAAATCTCCAGGAAGCTTAAAGTGCTGTTTCAGTTCGGCCCAGAGCCTTAGGATTATCTTTTTTTAAAAAGAACCTACCTTTGCAATTAAAAAGGTGGGGGTGTGACTTGAGGGCGGGGGAGAGCCTCAGACCTCCTGGGGTGTCCCCTCCCTACCCCAGCCAGAACGCCAGAAGACAACGCATTTTTACAGAGCAACAGCGCGGTTCTCAACCGGCCTCCAGCCGCGGGAAACAGTGGAGCCGGGCTACGGCCCCTCCCTCCCAGCCCCCGGCACCCCAAATCCAGCGATCATCACACCCCTGCCCCGCCGGCCCCCGACATAGCATCGCGTCGGGTCCTCTCGGAACCCGGCGAGCCAGGCACCGGCCCTCCCTCCCCGAGCTCCGCCGCGCGCAAAGTTTCTGTTCCGCGGGGAGCGAAGGGCAGCGCAGCTCACGCCGGCCGCGCAGAGCCGCGCGCTGCCAGCTCCCACCCCGGGCCGAGCGCCTTTCCGCCCCCCTCGCCTCCCCGGGCCTGGACCTCCCTCCCGCCCCCCACCCCAGCCGTGCAACTTACAAATCCGTAGCCCCGGGACTTGCCGGTCTGCCGGTCGGTGATGACCACCGCCTCCTCGATCTCGCCGAACACCTCGAAGTACTTGCGAAGGCTGGCGTCGGTGGTGTGGTAGGGCAGCCCCCCGACGAAGATCTTAGTGTACGTCGTGTCCTTCTGGGTCGTGTGCATCTTCGCGCCCGCCCTGCGGCTCGGGCTCGGGCTCGGGCTCCGGCTGCGGCTGCGGCTCGGGCAGCGGCTGCGCGTCCTCCTCCGGCTGCGCGTCTCCTCCCGCACCCGGTCGCGGCCGCCGGGCGCCCAGGGGGAACGCGGGGGCGAGGGCGGCGGCGCTGCGCGGGCGAGCGGCCGGGGGCGGCCGAGGGCGCTGGGCGCACGGCTTCCGAAGTCGCCCGCAGCCCCGGAGACGCGACTCTGCTCTCTCCTCCCGCCCCCCCTGCCGGTCACGGTGCAAATCCTCCGGTTCGTCTGGGTTAGGGGCCGGTTCCGTACAAGCGGTGTCCACTCACCCCGCGGGGAGGGAGCAAGCTCAGGGGTGGTCCCCCGGCGAAGAAGAGGGTGCGTTTAGAGGTAGATTTTTCTTTCTTAGGAATCAAGTGTCGTGGGCGGAGCGTGGATCGGGTCGCGGGCAGCGGGTCTGAGCGCCGCGGTGAAAGCGGGGGGCGCGGCGGCGGCCCGGTGGGGGCTTCGCGTGGTTCGGATCGCGGCTGGAAGAGCTGTGCGGAGCAAGGCTCTCCACCGTTCTGCTCCCTTCCCCCGCGGCCCGGGGGTCGACGCCCGGCTGGGGAGGGGGCGGGCCGGACGCCTGCGATTGGCCGGGACAGCACCTGGGGCGCCCGGCGCCGCCGCCCCCCAGCTGTTGGGAACAGCTGCTTTTCTAGCTGGCGCTGGGGAAGGGCTGGAAACGGCTGGAGACGGCCTTGCTCCTGGCGTCGCCTGCTTCAACCCGTCACAGTCCTGGGGACACCGCACGGCCCCAGCCGGGACCCAAGGCGCAGGGACTGCGCCCGCGGGGGGAGCTGCGTTGCTTTCCAAAGCCAACGTCGCGAGCGCTCTGCGCTAGGCCCTGCTGACAGGGCGCGGGTCCCGAGGCTTGGGGGTGGTTAGAAGAGGGACAGCCCCCCTCCCAAGCACCTGGGGCCCAGGAGCTCTGCCAACTGTACCCGGGCTGGACACTCTGCGGCCTGGAGAGTGAGAAAGGGGCCAGTTTTCCTGGGCCCCAAAGGGCTGGTGCTGTGTAGAACCAGAGAGGAAAAGAAAGAAAAGAATTTTTTTTTTCTCCTGGCTTGGTAGAACTATTAGCTTTCACTGCTCACAGTCCAGCCAGATGTCCTATATCCATCAGGTACCGTTTGCTATTTTAGAAGACCATAAATTAGTACTTTAGCACCTACAGTCACCACATTTGTGTTTCTTCCCTAACTTCGTTATTCAGGTAGATTGGGACAGCGACTCACGTGAGTCCAACCCCCCCCACCCCCCAAGCAAAGGATTGATTTCCTTCTATTTGAGTTACAAAGCTTTTAGTGACTTGACCCTATCTGTTTTGTCTGGATGTAATTGTAAAAGGTATAATTTGTTAAATCAGCTTGTTACATAACCACTCATTTCTACCCAGCAGACCTGAAAGCACTCGTAGAACACAGTACATCCCATATGTATTTATTGATGGAAGACAGATTTTTGCAACTTCTTTTAATCAAGAGTACATTCAAATAGGCCTTAAAATCAGTCATATTTGAGGTCTGGGCAAAAATTTTTAATGTGAGCAGAACGCTTCACCTCCTACCGTCAGCGTACAATTTCCTTTTAAACTCTTTCTGCTAGAGTTTTCCTTGAAGTCCCTACATTCGTTGCCTGGAACCACTCCATTTGTTCCCTTTAAAAGCAGGTCAGTGTGTTAACCTGTTGGACAGGCACATATGTGCTGTGTGTTTCCAGGGCACCTTTGCAGTCAAGAGGATGAGAAATATTGCATTTACAAAAGCTAATGAGAATGTAAATGTTCTTCAAAATATGAAATTCATCTTGCTGACTTTTGCATGAGGTTAATTTTTGAAGTTATCACGTTTGAATCCCCAGTGGGGGAAATGGAGAAATAAGAAATCTAAAGTTTAAATTTTTTTAATCTGATTTTTAAAAATTAAGTATTTTACAGATAGATTAGAGCCAGAAAGTGGAAATGCAAACAACACCTTCTCCTTATTACTTAAGTACAGGTTGAAAAGCAACTTTGTGTGCTGGTATGGTGAAATATAATTTTTAAAAATTAGAAAAAAGAAACCAGGCCCTGGAAGAGAGGAGGCGCGATATTTAACATCCATCTCCCAGTGTCACTTAAGAATTACTGTACTGAGAGGCAGCTGAGGCAAAAAGCCTTTTGTGAGGGGAAAGCCACTTCCCAAGAAGCCTTAGAAGGGTGACTTGTCTCCCTCCTACCAGGAGAGTGACCCACCCTGACAGGGTCTGTGCAGGGGACCATTAGGCAAGGAGGGTGTTTGCGGATGCAGCCAGGAGCTTGGATACTCACTAGATAAACTGATGAGGTCTAGAAGGAAATTCTAATCCCAGAGTGGAGGAGTTGCTGCCATAGAACTAACTCAGCTTTTGGAAATAAAATGCTTCCTTGCCATTGTTCCAGAAAAAAATAATCCAGCCATTCTCTTTCCAATTCCATGAAACCCGGGTCAGGTATGTCTTTATTCTTTCAAGGGAACAGTTAATATCTGATAGTTTTGTTTGAAACTTTGTTTCATTTTATACAAAGTGATACTTGGATATTCCCTGATTTTGAATGCCAGAGGTAATTAAAGCATTACTAATCCTCTGGTATTATGTGAGTCTCTGAGAACAAAGGTTAAGAGTGATAGTGATTCCTTATTTTCCAAGCCTATTTAAATAGAAGCCATAATTCATACTCAGCTCTGCTTCGCAAGCTTCATGAATGTTCCCCGTAGGCAGGAAGCGTGCTGGGCTTAATTGATACCCACTGCAGGTTTTGTTTTACATCTACTCAAAGGTGAGTATAGTTACAATGGCCAGTTCTAGCTTTGGTGGATTTATGAACTTGAGCCATCAATTCATGTAGCCCTGGGGCCATAAAATCTTTCCAAATTCAAAGTTTCAAGGTTATTAAGTACCAAATATTTCTGTAAAATTACCCATTACAAATTCAGGTTTGAAAAACAATACTTGGGTAATCCTTTTGCTTTTTCAGCTGCTTTTGGCAGAGGACACTTGTGTATTCACAGGCCTTGTGCAACATGATGTGTGCTTCTTTGGAAAGAAAGAGCCATAAAATACTGTATAAGTTATAAATAGGTCCCAAGCTTGTCATATCCAAATTAGTACATATGGATTGCCCTGAATCCCTGATTCCTACTCTTTGGCAAGATCAATCCTATTTTATTACTTATATTAAACTATTATCCCCTTTGTTCAAAAATCTTTATCTGACTATGAAAGTCTGGAACCAAATTAAAAAATGTGACATTCATTTATATATTTTCTTTGCCCCCCTCAGCCCCCAGTCATGGAGAACAACTCCAGGATTATAAGCACTTACAAGAATCTTGAAAAAAAGATTGAGAAGCACTGTTCTGGCTTGTCCTTGAGACTCCTACTTGAAGACAGAGTACTTTAGACAGTAAGCTACCCGAGGGTAGGACAGTCTCCTGGGTGTCACAGATCTCCTGCAGGTCACTGAAACCCTTGACAGAGTTCTATACACAGCACTAAAGAAATACGCATGAAAAGATATAACATCTTAAAGATCTGTATCTTCAAGCTTGATGGGAAAAATACATTCTTGATGGAACTGGCTACTTGCAGAATTAGGTCAGGTACTTTTAAAAATTTTATTTTTTAAATAAAGATAAGGCTGCAGTGAAGCTTTTTGTTTGGGTTATTGAGAATGTTCTACCTTTCTTTGAGAGTCTTTGTGAGCATTCTGATTAAAACGACAACAACAGCAACAAACCCACAGGTTTTCTGGCCCTTGGAGAAGTCCCATGAGCAGCTATAGCACTGTTTCTCTGGGTGGCTTGGGGATTTTCTCTTTTTGACAGGTAACACACATGTGTGATAGGTCCTACTGCTATTTACCTAAGCAGAAGAACTGGAAGTTGGAAACCTAGTCAATGCAGCTCAGACCCACCTCTGGGGAAATCTGTGCATAGGGCTTTAAACCATGGCTAAGGGGCTGGAGCAGCAGCTCAATGGTTATGGCGCTTGCCTGGCATGTACGAGGATGCGGGTTCCAATCCCAGCACCGTGTACACAGTAAAGCATTGGAGCAACGAAAGTCGTAGGAGAAGCTAAATAAAATTGATTCTCTCTTTCTCTGTCTCTCACTGTCCCTCTCTCTTAAAAACCAAAAAAAGGTGCACTGTTTTTCAATCATTAAAGTCATAATCAATATCAGAAAACAAAGTAGGTTAATTTGGGGGATCAGGCAAGGGCAAAAATGAAACTGAGCACAGAGAGTGAAGTCCATTTGCAACTGAACCTTGTGAACAGTTCCTCCTGCATGGACCAGGTGACTTGGAGAGGGCAGGGAAGAGATGGAAAAACTTTTAAACCCACTGGGTGCTGCTTTGCATTTGAAACTCAGGGTGTGTCTCAGTTTTAAATCTTTGCACAGTGAGACTCTGAGCTGCCGAGTTATTTTTAGGGGACTGATGGTACTCTCCAAATGTATTGAATGACCTCTCTCGATGACAGATTCACTCTAATGATGTGGTTGGCTTGCTGGGCAAAGGGCTCAGAGCTGTGGAACTGACCTTGAATCCCAAGACAGAGACTTAGGGCCTAGTCCCCCATCATTGATCCACCAGCCTTGTTTGGTTTACTCCATTAAAAAGCACAAATGTGGGGCTGGGGGTAGCTCGGTGGTAAAGCACTTGCCCAGTATGCCCAAGGCCCTGGGTTCGATCCCCAAAACAGCAAGCAAACAAAACCAAACCAGACAGAAAGTGCAAATTGATCAGAAAAAGTTTGACGGTCTTCCCTGAGCAGACACACCTGAGAATGGAGCGGGAAACCCGATGTTAACACTCAAGTACTGCGTCTTTACATTTAAATTCAGACTACCTGAGATCATTCTGTAAGAATGGATTTTGGAAAAATATACTCATGAGAGAAAATTAGGAAAAAAACATCAAGATAGACAAAGAAGAAAAAAATTTTTAAAGAAAGGGACAGAGAGAGAGAATCAATTCTATTTAGGTTTTCATGCAGCTTTCGTTGCTCTGATGCTTCATTGTGTACGTGGTGCTGGGGTTTGAACCATGTCCTCACTCGTGCCGTAACCACCGAGCCACTGCTCCAGCCCCAAAGAAGAAAATGAATATCATTTACCACTCTTTTCCTGAGAAGAACTTTTGGACATTTCAAAGTAACTAATTCCAGGTGTTTCTTGTACATAAATATGCACGCTTAAGTGTACAGACATGAGTTACGCTCTACATTCCCTTTTGCCGTCCACTTTTCCTGACCTAATATGGTGAAATATTTTTCTTTATCATTGAATTTTCATTTTAAATGCCTAAATAACATTTTATCATGTCAATACCCCATCATTTATTTTAAGCAATTTTCTTTAGTTGATCATTTTTTTACTGTCCTGTGAAAATGATCCTCTTGTAAATACATATTTTTACACATCCTTGGTTACTATTTAAGTCTGGTTCTATAAGGGACTTTGTGGTATTCACTGCTAAACCCCCTGATTCCCAGAACAGGGTTTGGCACATAGTCAGTGCTTAAATATTTGTCGAATGAATGAGTACATTCTTACAAGTTTCTATATTAGGTTGAAGGGTATGCCAAATTGCCCTCCCAACAGTAGCAGCAGATTTAATTTCTACCAGCAGCACATCAATGTTGGTTTCCCCGAATCCTTGTCAACACTGCTATTTAAGATAGAGTGATTTTATTTGCAAGTGAGAAAAATCCTAAGCCACACTGGTTTAAATTAAAAAAAAAAAAATTGTCCTCTGCTCTAACTGAAAAGTCTGGAGACAGGAAGGTTTAGGGTGCGACTTGAGGGCGAGAGCCACAGTTGTCTCCAAGGCAGTGGTGGCTGCCTGTGCCGTGACCCCCTGTGTTGTGAACCTCCTGCCTCCTCTGATGGTTCGCTGGTTCTTAAGTTGGCTCCAAGACAGAGGCTTCCAGCAGCTCCCGGCTGCTTGTTCAGGGTATAGTGAAGGTAGGGGTGGATCAGATGATTCCCCCCAATTATCAGACAAAAGCCTGATCTTCCTTTGGATTCACCTCTTGTGAACTGATCTTTGAGACCCAGGGAAGGTGACTGCGGATCAGCTCTGGCCTGGTCTCCACTTTCTTTTCCCAGCATGACACAAATCCTTGAGGCCCAGGGGGTTGCAATAACACCTGTTGACCCATGATAATCCATCCCTGGTGCTGGGGTTGAGATGAATTCCACCAAACCCAGTGGTTCTGAGATTCTGGGTTCTTTGGGGAAGAAGAATTGGTAGAGTGACTGCTTTGGAAACAATAAAAAACTACTTAGACAATTTGCACTTGATATTTAAATATGTGTTTTTTTGAGGTTAAAAAATCTTTTGTAACTTAATTTCCACCCCTCTTCCCATATTGCTGGGCCATTTGTTTTTCCTTTGAGAGCTGCCTGTTTTTAAAATGAAGTTTTGGGGTTTTTCTCTGTAGTTTGTAAAAACACTTTAAAACATGTTTCGATAGGTGCAAACCGTGTAATTCAGATAATCCAGTTTAATTCCTTATTTTTTTTTAAGAGAGAGAGGAATAATGAGAAAGAGATTGATAAGGAATCAATTCTGTCTAGTTTTTCACGTGGCTTTCGTTGCTCTGATACTTCATTATGTATATGGTGCTGGAGTTCAAACCCGTGTAGTGGCACATGCCAGGCAAGCATTGTAATTGCTGAGGTTTTGCTCCAGCCTCTAATTTCTTATTTTGGAATTGAAAAATCTGAGGCCTAGAGAGATATGGCTTCCAAAAGCCATGTTTCTAGCAAAGGACTCAATTGGGATTTAAATGAGCTCAACTTAACCTCTGAAAAACCATTTGTTTAATTTAGAAATGCTTTGGGGATTCTCAATCACACAAATCCAAATGTAAAACTGGTGTTTTTATGTGGTCTATGTCCATGTGAGTACGGAACAGATCAGCAGGCAGGACACTGGTGTGGACATACATGATCCCCCGCTGGCCCTTCCGGGCAATAGCACCCCCCCCCCCACATGTCCCTTGGCAGCTCCTGTTCTTTCTTCTGCTGTCACCGATAAGTTTTGCCTGTCTTGACTTTCCTGAGATCAAGTCATAGAGTGCTTCCTGTTTCCTGACTGGTGTCTTGTAGAAGGTTCGTAGTCTTGGAGATGCTGGCAGGATTAGGCACAGAGAGTGGGGAGCTCCCTGCAGCCTTAGCAGAGTCTTCCGCCCTCCGCTTGCAGAGCTCTCAAGCTGGATGAAGCTTTAGAGTTGGGCGAGC
This sequence comes from Aplodontia rufa, assembly GCA_004027875.1. Lineage (NCBI taxonomy): Eukaryota > Metazoa > Chordata > Mammalia > Rodentia > Aplodontiidae > Aplodontia > Aplodontia rufa. Next base: position 69,749 of record PVKS010006021.1, read on the forward strand.
TTAGCCCTTCTACTCTCCCACCCAACAGGCATTGGACGTGGGCCACACCGGGAAGGAGGCACAGCCTGGGACCGGGTAGCTCTTTCTCTTCACTGTAGAGTAGAAACCTTTAGATTTTCTTTACTAGAAATCTTTAGTTTCCATTTTTGTGGTTTTTGTTACCTGCAGTCAGTTACAGCCCCAAAATATTAAATGAGGAATTCCAGAAGTAAACAGCTCATAAGCTCTGATCTGCTCGCGGCTCTGAGCGGCATGCTGAAATCTCACGCCATCCTTTCTCTTCTGCCCAGGACGTGAGTCAACCCTCTGTCCAGTGTTTCCAGGCTATATACTCTGGCTACTCGTTAGTCCTGAGTGGCCTCTCGGTCATCACATTGGCTGTCCCAGGAGCACAGTGCTTGTGTTCAAGTGACTGTTGTTTTACTTACTAATGGCCCCAAAGTGCAAGAATAGAGAGGATGGCAATTGTGTTGTCATATTGTTCGTTTATTATTAGTTATTGCAGCTGATTGCTCGTGGTGCCTGACTTATAAACTGAATCTCATTGTAAGCATGGTGTACATAGGATTTATTACTGTCCTTGGCTCCAGACACCCAGTAGGGATCCTGGCACCTACTAAGAATCTGGGCACCCACTAAGGGTCCTGACAAGCACTAAGGATCCTGGCACCCACTAAGAACCTGGGCAACCACTAAGGATCCGGGTACCGACTAAGGATCCTGGCACCCAGTAAGGATCTGGGTACCCACTAAGGATCTGGGCACCCACTAAGGATCCTGGCATCCAGTAAGTATCCTGACACCCACTAAGAATCCAGGCACCCACTGAGGATCCAGGCACCCACTAAGGATCTGGACACTCAGTAAGGATCCTGGCACCCACTAAGGATTCTGGCACCCACTAGGGACCTGGGCACACACTAAGGATCCGGGCACCCACTAAGGATCCTGACACCCATTAAGAATCTGGTCACCCACTAAGGATCTGGGCACCCCTAAAAATCCTGGCACCCACTAAGGATTCTGGCACCCACTAGGGACCTGGGCACCCACTAAGGATCCGGGCACCCACTAAGGATCCTGGCATGTGTCCCTGGTGGATAAGAGAGGATATTGTATTCCTATACGGGGCTGATAGTGGAAGGCTTTCCAACCCTGGGGAAAAGAAGTCCTTCATCCTTGAAGGAGAAGGTGGGCTATGCGTCACAGCATCTGCATCACAGCATCCCTCGTGGCACACTCCTGCTGCCTCTTGGATTTAAGTCTTTGTTTTGGTTTGGTTTTGGTACCAGGGATTAAACCCAGAGGTACTTAACCATAGAGCCACATCCCTAGTCATTTTTAATTTTTTTTTTAAATTTTGACACAGGATCTCGCTAAGTTGTTTAGGGCCTTGCTAAGTTGCTGGGACTGGCCTTGAACTTGTGATCCTCCTGCTTCAGCTTCCTGAGTTGCTGGGATTATAGGCGTGGGCCACTATGCCTGGAAGATTTAGATCTTCACAAAAGTCATGGGTGCTCCTCGTGGATTCTCATGCTCTTTTCCTGAGAGAACCTAGAAGGGAAAAGTTAATGGGATAAACTGACACCTCCAGGTGAACTTGGGGCTGCCATTCACACTCATCTTCACCTTCCTCTCTGCCGTTCTGGACTTCTGTGGTCCTCAGCTGGCATTCCTTCTAAACTTGGTGGCTTGCCTGGTCATTTGTATGGGTCCAGATTCTCCAGAGAAATAAAAATCAGTACAGTGTGCATATCTATCTATCATCTATTATCCATCTATATCTATCTGGCTATCATCTGTCCATCTATACTGGTCTATTTAAAAGAACTGGCCAATGCATTCGTGGGCTGGCAAGTCTGAAACTTCTAGGAGGGATGAGCAGGCTGGAAACTCAGGCAGGAGTTTTACCTTAGATTTTTGCTGCAGGATTTTAAAAATTTTTTTTGTACATGCACACGAGATAACAATAGGATTTGGGCACTATCGTTCCCCAGCATTTCCCTCCTCCCTTCTTCCCACCCACCTATTAGTCCCTTTCTTCTGCTGATCTCTCTTTGATTGTTAGAAGATCCCCCCCAACCTTTATTTTCATTTTTCCTTTCTAGCTTCCACCTCTGAGAGAAGAAATACGACCCTTAACCTTCTGAGTTTGACATACTTCACTTAACACAATGGTCTCTAGTTCCATCTATTTTCCTGAAAATGACATAATTTCATTTTCCTTTGTGACTGAATAAAAAATTGTGCATATACACCACATTTTCTTTACCGATGAATCAATCCCTTGATGGACGCCTAGGCTGGTTCCATAGTTTGAGTGTTGTGAATTGTGCTGCTATAAACATGGGCATGTCTGGATCACCGTAGTAAGATGACTTTACTTCTCCAGGATAAATACTGAGAAGTGGTATAGCTGGGTCATAGTGGTTCCATGCCCAGCCTTCTGAGGATTTCCATACTGGTTGTACTAATTACAGTCCCACCGATAGTATAAAGGTGTTTCTTTTCTCCACATCCTCGCCAGCATTTATTATTTGTTTTCTTGATGCCTGCTTTTCTGATTGGTGTGAGACAAAATCTCACCGAAGTTTTCCTTGCATTTCCCTAATTGCTAATGATGTTGAACACTTTTTTGCGTGTATTTGTTGGCCATTTGTGTTTCCTCTTTTGACAAGTGTCTATTCAGCTCATGAAGGCAGGATTCTTTCTTCTCCAGGAAACCTGAGAGTTTGCTCTATAGGTCTTCAACTATTTGGACAAGATTCACCATGTTATTGAAAAACTCTCTGACCTAAAGTCAACAGACTTAAATCTTAATCACATTTACAAAATGCCTTCATAGCAACATTTAGACTAGTGTTTGACTGAACAACTAACTGGGCATCACAGCCTAGCCAGGCTGATGTACAGCGTTCAGCAGCACAGGGTGTACCCTAGACCCTGTTCCCTTCCCTGAGGAGTGTGAGCCCTGATTACCAGGCCATGCTTGGTATATGGCAGTCGCACTTTTCCAGAGACAGGAAATGAACTCGCCAGAGGGTCCTAGGGGGTGGTGGTGAAAAGGGCCCTCTAAGTTTTGCTCATTGGTTCTCGGAACTGTACATTATAAATATTTGGTTTTTGTCCTCAGTTCCCGACATGAGACTCCTAAAACCTTGGCATTTATCGTCTTTGTGTGCTAATGAGATGACTCAGGGGAAGTGGGGCTTTAGGATGGGGGCTGGTTACCAGAAGAATCAACGCAGTATTAGAAGGTTAGAACTTTTGCCCCTACCCTCCAGCCTCTAGGGAGGTGGACAAGCTAGAGATGGAGTTCCATCACCTGTGGTCGAAAATTTTATCAATTTTATTTATTTAGTGAAATTTCCATAAAACACCCACACCGCAAGGTCCAGGGAGCGCCAGTGTGCTGGCCGTCCCTGCGGACTTGGCTCCGTGCATGTATTCCATCTATCTGTTCCTGAGATGCATCTTTTATAATAAACTGGGAATCATAAGTAAAGCACTTTCCTGAGTTCCGTGACTCATTCTGAGGAAGGATGTGTGGGAACCTATGAATTTGTAGTCTGATGACAGTGTGGGTCACCTGGCATCCCCACACAGGGCATGCCTTGGATTGAACCCTTGCCCTGTGGAGTCTGTCCTAACTCTGAGTATTAGTGTCAGAACCTAACTGAGATGTCGGACATCCGGTAGCTGTCAGAGTAGGAGAACTGCTTGTTGGTTTTGGAAAAGACACCACACATTTGGTGTCAGAAGAAACCATGCAGTCACCACATGAGCATCACTGATTCAAACTGTCTCACCAGGACCCCCTCTGAGATGGGTTGGTAGCCGTTTCCAACACGGTTCTGTTTGCACCGGGCCAGCAGCTGCTGGGCTCTGAGTGTGGGGTGCATGCAGAGGATTCCCCTGCCATGTGCTCAGCCTCCTGTCTTCTTTATTGTAAGCTGGATCCTTGGGATCTATTGCAGAGTCAGGTGCAGTCCTGTGCTAGTGGATCAAATAATCTCTCTGTGGGAAGAAAAGACAACCTCATTCCTAAAATAGATACGTATACCTTTCAAAATCCCTGCTCTTTCCTGAGATCTGATTTCCTGAGCCCAGTGTGGTCAATTCGCTGCCCAGGGACTGACTGGTTCCTTCGAGGGACAGGGTGTGTTATGGACTCAGCACTGGTATCTGTCACCAGCCCAATAGATACCTGGTAAGCCTTGGTAAGTACTGGAGGGCCTCCCTCCCTGCCATCATGGCAAGTCTTTCAGGCACCTTCATACCAGCCCAGGGTCACGGACACAGAAGCTGGCTGACACCAGCTGGTCAAGCCGTTTTGTCTACCTGATTGTGGTGGATGCGTCTTGTGGACATCACGTAGTGCAGAGATGTCCACACTTGTGACACTGTCATGTAGCTTTCCACGTGACTCTTCATTTTAAGACTTCCTAGTTTCTGATCTCCAATCTGAAGGCCAAATGGTTGCTGCCCCATTGGTGTGGATTCTGACCTTGGATCCTCCTCCCCCACTTTTTTTCGGAGGTGAATGGCTGGCGTACTGTCTGAGCCACGCCCCTTGGCAGGAGTTCCCTTCACCTCCGTCTTCCGGCATGGAGGAGCACTCCATCCAGTTTTTGGCTCCCCATATAATGGGCGGGTCTGTGAACCAGCCTGGGGTCTGCCCTTTCTGCCAGCTGGCTGTAAAGGATTAAGCAGGGAGTGTGGGAGTGTGTTGAAGGGGAATTGCTGGTCAGCAGGGGGTGACAGTCTGTTCACCTGCTCCTGCAGCGTGGAGTCCTCTGGGCCTGCACACGCCACTCTGTGAAGTCACACTTCCCTCTTGTAAAGTATTGCTGTTGGGCTTGCTCCATCTTAGAACTCAGTGGTTCCAACAGAGCCCAGCTCACAAGGGGCACTGCATGGTCCTTTGGGATCCCATGGGTGAGCATTGGAAAGCCTGGTGGTCCTTTCTTAGAATATAAACTTAATTGGATCCAATCGTAACCATTTTCATTATAGCCCTTTTCCTTGCCTGCCCTGGTTGGGAGGAGCTCAGGGTTACAATCTACACAACTGGCTAATTTTAAAATTGGGCTGCATTAGGTGAGGGATATAAGCAGGGACTGCCCACCCAGGTGCTGCCTGACATTCTAGCCAGGTTTTGAGCATTGCCCACCCACTTTTGAGGATGAGTTTGATTTCTTGCAGCACCTCAGTGAGGCACTCTGTCTCCACCAGGACCCAATGGCATGCCATGAGCTCTTTTTCAAAAGATGATCTGCTGCAATGGCTTTACCCTGCAGTCCCTGGGGTCCTCCTCTTAGCAGGACCTTCCATCACTGTCACACTGATATCTCAAATAACATGGACTCTCAGGGGGTGTGGCCCAGGTGACAGGGCTGATTGCATCACAGCATGGACTTGACCTGTGCTCCTTCCTGCTTTGGACCCCACGGAATGCTGGGATGCTGGTAGCCTTTCATCTTGGCTGCTCTGTGGGTAGGAGAGGAGTTCTAGGCACCAGCCAGGGTGCTTTCTTTGGAGGAGAAGGGAGCAGGGAAGGCCCCTCCTCACTTTATTTAGCAGGGAAAAGTCTTGCAGATGCAGCCAACAGGGAGGCTCACAGGGCTGGCTTCTCCCTCCAAGGCGCTGTTCTTTGACCAGGGTTTCTGCCTTCCCGTGGGGTCCAGCTAGCACGATGCCCATTGTAACGCTCAGGGAAGCTCGACAGCTGTCCGCCCTGTCGTCGTCTTTGGCCAGTTTTTGTTCAGTGTGTTTTGAGTCCCATCCTTGTTTTTCTCCCTGCTGGGAATTCAACCACACCCCTGTTACATTATTTTAATATTTTCCCACTGGTCCCTGAGGCTCCGCTCATTTTTATCGTTCAATATTTTTTTCTCTGTTTTTCAGGTTAACAATTTTTATTGATCAATCTTAAGTTGCACCGACTCTTCTGCTACCTCCAATCTGCTGTTAAATCAAATGAGTGATTTTTAAATTTCAGTTATGGTACTTTCTGTAATAGAATATTCTAGTTTTAAATTTCCATTTCTTTGCTTAGATTCCGTATCCATTCACTAATTAAGATCATGTTTATTAAAAAATTTTGAGTGTGTTTCTAAGCTGTTTAAAGTCGTTGTCTGCTAAATCAATATCTGGGCCTTCTCAGAGATGATTTGTATTGAGTGCTGTTTATTTTTTGGGGGTGCTGGTGGTGTTTGTTTTGGTTTCCCTATAAAGCACAGTTACCTATTTTTTTTTTAATTGGAAAGGCAATGGCATTAGAGAGATTTTGGACACTGTTATGCTTCTTTAGAGAGTGCTGGCTTTTGTGCGAAATGGCAGTTAGTTTACTGTCTTGGATGTGTGCAGATTTTTTCTTATTGTTTGTAAGCCAGCACTGAGTGGGAGTGTTCCTAGTCCCACTAACTGGACAGGAATCAACACACAAACTCTTTCTTCCCTGAAGATTTTTGTTGGGATGTGGTTTTAGTGTTTTCTGGGCTGGGTCTATAGTAGGCCTTAATCAAGAGAGTTGCTCTTAATTCTAAAGTACAGCCTTTTGGATATCTCGGTTGGTTCTTGGGATCCTAATGAGGCATCAGCGAGTTATTGGCTAGGCTGAAGTTTCTGTACCCCTCAGCATTTGCTTGTCTTCTTATAGCTTTTGTTCAAAATAGCCACTCTTTGCTAAGCTTCATGTGGTCTTGCCCTATGTGGGTACGGCCTAGCCCACAAACAAGGACTCACAGGGGAGCTCAATGTGCCACCCAGGCTCCAGATTTCTGTCTCTCAGTGCTCCCTTCTGTCTGATGCCCTGTCCCATAGGTTTTAATCACTTCATCTACCCCAAACTCAAATCCTTGACTCCTCAGCTTAGCAAGGCTACCAAGCCCTCCTGGGACTCCAGTTCACTGTGTGTAGTAAGGAATTCGTCCCCAGAGAGCCGGGGCAAGCATGCAGTTTTGCTCAGTGTGCCTTGGCCCAGGGATTTCAGTTTTGCCTGGTCTGTTGTTTAGTGTCTGAACACGGCCACACGTATTCTGTCCAGCATCCTGGTGGTTTAGAGAGAAGGGGCAATGCCACCCAATTGCTTTGACTACTCTTCTACAGCACATGCAAAAGCCTGCTTTCTAAAACTTCATTTAAAAATTTTGCAGCTGCTGCTGGGCCCATTGCGCACACCTGTAATCCCAGTCACAAGGGAAGCTGAGTTTCAAGTTCAAAGCCACGTGCGGCAATTCAGTGAGACTCTGTCCAAAAATGAAATATAAAAAGCACTGGGGATGTGGCTCAGTGGTAAAGCACCCCTGGGTTCAATCTGCAGTACCCACCCCTGCAAAACAGAAGCTGCCGATTTGTACGCGATTCCCAGCTGTTCTGATATCTTGCGCGTATTTCCATCATCATTCATCCTAAAATGTCCTCTAATGTTCACTGTGAGTTTTTAAATCCATGGTTGAGTTAAATGTGTTGTTACAGGAGAAGGCATGTCTGTGGAGAAGGGTCCAAGGAGTTCCCAGAGAGAAGGGAGAGCATCTCCTCTCATTCTTTAATTTTAAACCCATCTATGTCTTTATATTTATGGTAAATTTCTTGTAGATAGACTTGCATCTCTTTTCATATCCAATCTGGCATTGTTAGTGTTTTAATTGGAGGGTTTAATCTATTTAAATGTATGCTCTTGCTATAATTGGGTTTGAGTGTACCCGCTTATTGTTTTCTGTGGTTCTATGTGACTTCTGTCCCTTTATTTCTCCTCTCCTGACACTATTCCACATTATTTCCTCTGTTTTTTTATAATCTTGTATATTTAATGGTTACTCTAGAAATTAGAAAGCAAATTTTTAATTTATCACAGTCTACGTTAAATTGGTACTATGCCACCTTCTGAAAAATGCAGGAAACTTTAACTCTATTTACCCCTCCAATTTGCTATTTTGGTAAGTACCTCCATATATATTTTATAACACACAAAACTTTATTGTTGGCTTAGTCATGAGTCTTTTAAGCTTATCCATATGTTTATTCTTTTAGGTGCTTTTTTTATTGCTTCCTTAACATTTGTGCTCTCACTTGCAATGATTATTATTTTTTTTTAAGAGAGAGGACAGAGAGAGAGAGAGAGAGAGAATCGATTTTATTTAGTTTTTCATGTGGTCTTCATTGCTATCTTATATTTTAGCTTAGCAAAGCCCTGTTAAACCGACCAGGAGAAAAGGAGTAGAGCAAGAAGATTTCAGAAGAACGATGAGAAAAAACAAAGTTTAACAGTGCGTATCCCCTAACACGTAGAAGAGAAGGACTCACATGGAAATCACTGAGTTCCTTGGCGTTATCATGTCAAAACCCAAGGGCGGGTGCACAGAAGAGGATTCTACTGGAGAAACTGCGACAGAGTAAATGAGCAGTGTATCAGAAGGAAGGGACAAAACTTCCAAAATGTGATCTGTTTTTTGGCCCAGGGGAGTCGAGGGGTCTAAACACACAGTCAAGAGAAGCATCTCAGAAACTGGAGGAGTGCCGACCTTGAAATCTGTTGTCTCCATTAAATGCAAGGACAGCATTAGCCCAAATGATCAAGATTAACCTTTTCAGGATTCTGGGAATTAATCAGAGGCCTGCAACAATAAAGAGTATTTAAAAGCAGGCAAATCTTGACAAGAACAGGGAGCTTTGTGATGCTTCATCTCCCTGGCTGCACAGCAACCTTGGAGATCAGCTGCTTCCCAATCCTGACATAATATATATATGAGAAAAGTTGCCCAGCAGCCACTGGAGAGGACACGAGGTGTTGGAGCGTCCCTCGCAAAGCAGCACTTGTCAGCTGTCCTTGTTTGACCCGTTGGGCTGCTCCCGGAGCATCTCCACTCACCTGTCTTTATTTGCCTTCAGGCAGAAAGCCTTGGTCTTGGGGCACTCCTCAGAAATTTCCAGTGGCAAGTGTTTAACATTGCAGCTGCCTGAGGTGGTTTCTTAATCTCAGAAGCTATGCCAAAAATACTCAGACTGAGTGGCTTAAATTTATTTCTCATAGTTTGTGAAACTGGAAGTTCAAAGTCAAATCACTAGCGATTTTCATGTCTGGTGAGGGCCTGCTCTCCAGTTGATAAATGGTCACTTTTCCTCTGTACCACACACGGTGGACGCTCTGAGGGATCTCACTGGTGTGTCTTTCATAAGGGCACAGATCCTGCTCATGACGGTTCCATCTTGATGACCTAATCACCTCTCAAGGCTTCAGCTCTTCGTTCATTCACTATTTCAACGTGTGCATTTGGAGAGAATATAAACATTTAGTTCAGTGTTGGTCGTAACAACCAATGATAGAAAAAAAAAACTGGAATGAGATATATCTCCAGGGAGGTTTGAAAGTCTCTGCCACATTCCTGGGACTCTGGAGGGCCACCCATGAGTGCAAGTCTGTGTGCATCCCAGGGGATACACGAGAAGGCATTATTCTCTTTGGCTGACCTCGAGTTTCTATGTAGGCAGGAAGTAAAAGCTAAGTGGAGTTTTAATCTGCTAAAGCATTGACTATGTGTCTCAACATGCCCACAAAACTTTGCAGGAAAGATGGAAGACTTGATTTATTGGCTCAGAGCATTTAAGGAAATTCATGTCCAATTGTTAGAGGGTGACTAAGTTAACCAGGCAGAGACTTTAGTAGTAGTACATAGCGAAGAATAAACATTTTCTACTTTACAGACTTAGTTCAGCAAATTTCTAAATGGATAGTAGTAGTTACAATGTGTTATGGTTTGGATCTGAAATGTCCCCTCCAAAACTCATGTTTTGAAAGCGTGATCTTCAAAGTACCAGGTTTCAGGGGTGGGGTTTTAGGGAAGGTGGATTGATCCATTTGTTAGATTAATCCATTGATAGCTGAAGGGACTACTGAGCAGTACCTGAAGGCAGTTTGGGTATGAATGGTGGAATAGGTCCTTGGGGCCTTGGACTATATCTGTCTCTGGTCCTTTCTTTTCTCCTTCCACTCCTCTGCTCCTCTCTGCTTTCTGGTTGCCTTGAATTGAGCAGCTTTCCCCTACCACCCCTTCTGCCATGATGTTCTGCTTAAACTCAGGGCCAAAGCAATGAAATTAACTAAGCATGGACTAGACCTTTGAAACAGTGAGCCCCAAATAAGCTTTTCCTCCTCTAAGTTGTTCTTGTTAGACATTTGGGTCACAGTGATGGACAGCTAACTCACACAAATAGCAATTTAAGAAAGGTACTAAATTTCCAGTTCTAACACATTTCTAACAAAAAAATTATAAGTCATGCAAAAAAGAGTAGAACTCACACATCTAGGAAAAAAGCAGTAAAAACTGTCACTGAGAAAGCTCACATGTCAGACATATAAGACACACACTTTAAACCAACTACATGTTCCCAAAGAACAAAAGCAACTCATACTCAAAAAAAAAAATAGACTCTCACAAGATAGAGGTTATCAATAAAGAAAAAAATTGTTTTAAAAAAGAATCAAAGAAAAATTCTGGAGTTGAGAAGTACAATAACTAAACTGAAAAATTCACTAAAGGGCACACCAATGGATGGGAGCTGGCAGAAGAAAGAATCTCTGAACATGAGGCGAATTTATTTGAGATTACCCAGTCTGAGAAAGAGAAGGAAAAGCAATAGAAGAAAAATGAACAGAGGCTGAAAGACCTGTGGGGACCATCAAGTGTGCCAGTACCTGAATGATGGAAGCTGTAGAAGGAAGAGAAAAATAAAAGATCAGAAAGAATATTACAAGAAATTATGGCTGAACACTCCCCAGGTTTCATGAAAGCATTAATATGCATAACCATAAAACTTGAGGAAGATAAACTCAAGGAGCCCCACAAATACACACATTTCATAGTCAACTTGTCAAAAGCCAAAATAATTTGTAACACATTATATATATATTGCAAAAATCAGTTGTCTTTCCATATGCATGAAATGAACAATCCAAAAATAAATATTTAAAAATTTCATTTGCAATATTAGAAGACTATTTAAAAATATATTTGACAAACAAATGTGAGACTTGGATTTTGACAATTGTAGAATATCATTGAAAGAAATTAAAGATGCTATACATAAATGGAAAGACATCCTTGGAAGACATGTTCATGACTCGGAAGACTGTGTTAAGATAACAGTACTTTTGGGTCCGAGTGGTGGCTTAGCGGTTACCACACTTGGCCTAGCATGTGTGAGTACACGAGTTCAAACCCCAGCACCATGTACACAATGAAGTCTTGGAGCAATAAAGGTCACATGAAAAACTAAATAAAATTGATTCCCTCTCTCTTTCTCTCTCATTGTTCCTCTCTCTTAAAAAAAAAA